>JAVSBS010011998.1:0-131963 GCA_033124195.1 Coracias cyanogaster | reverse complement strand
AGCCATCTCTGTCTGTTGTGTCCAGCAGGTGATGCTGGCACCACAGTGGGCAACAGAGGAGCTGGGCCCACAGGAACTGGTGGCAGGATTGTTTAAAAGAAGACTTCTGAGGGGGTGTTAATGAGTTCAGCATTGGCCTGTGTGATCAGGCAACTGATGGCAGTATAAAATGATGATGGCTGAACCAGCACAACAGCTACATGTTTCTTTGTTGTTTTACTCCATGCCACAACTACACTTTTTCCTTCAAGCCCCAGAGGCACTGCAAGGAGCAGCTCTGAATGCCATGTTTACATCCTGGCTGCATTACCGTGCTCTCAGAGTCTAAGTACTGGGCAAAGTCTTGAGGGATATAGGTGTTTTATTTTTATTTTCTGTGTTAACATAGATTTCAAGTAGCTTCCGTTAAAAGCCCTGTCAAAAGCTTGAAGAATTGGACCATACAATAGAAATAATCTTCATTTATTTATAGAGCCAAGGCTGCAAAGGAAAAGAGCCTGAAATGGTCAGCTTACCTGAGGAATGGGGCTAGTGTTCAGGGAGGGCTGAGAAGCAAGTTGTGTAGCTACATTTAAAAAGTCCTGGTTTATCTCTAGTATGGTTGTAAGAAAATGACAATCAAAACCTCTGCACATTCAGGAAGGAAATATTTGACTAAACCCTTTGATCTTGTTTACGCTCCATGACACAAATTTTACTGGTCTTAATAGAACGAAAATACTTGGTTTTACTTTCCAGTAGATGACACCTTTATCTGGGTACCCAGACTGTATTTGTAACACAGCCTCAACCACATGAGTTTTCCGTTCTTTTCTTCTACTGGTTCTTAAACATCTGCTACATGTTTCTACAGTGGTTTTGCTCCATGCCCCAACATCCTCGTTCAGAATTTGGCCCAACTGGGCAAAGATACCACGCCTATTTGATGCAAGACAATTCGTTACAACCAGCTCAGGACATTTCTCTGACTGCTCCTGGTACCATTATTGTGGCTGTGGATCTGGAAGCACTAAGCTCCTGCTGGGACATCAGCATCTCAGAAAAGTCCTGGGCTCTTCAAAGGCCACACTCAGTCAGTCTTTTCCCTGTATGACTCCTTTGCTGGGCAGCACAAGTTCTGGTTTTGTGTTCCTCAAAGACCACAGCCCAATTTTCAACAGTAAGGTGGCATTGGCACTCACATTGAACTCTCTTCCATGGCAACTAAGCTAACAAATAGACAATAACCTACTTTGGGTATCAACACACATTTTTGTAAGCAGGATCCTGATACTTAAACACAATAACTGAAAAACTGCATTGGTTTCAGTATTGTCATTTCTGTGAGCACATTGAAAGACTTTCATTGGGAGCTCAGCTCTTGCAGGGAAAGAATTAAGTAAAAAAGTCATTAAATACTTATTTTCTTTAAATCTTGTAGTTTATGGGGAAAAATTGCAAAAGTATATAACGTGGAGTTAATAGTACTTCAGTATTTTTTTTTAAATCTACAAGTCCATTTTAAGAAAGCTTAAGAATAATAAAGACAACTAAAGAAAACTACAGAAATAGTCATATCCAGTTATATCTGAACTGTGTTTAACGTCAGCAAGAATTCATGAGCTATTGTGGGTTTGTTTGTTTGGATTTTTACCAGCACAGTTTCGGGATTACATTTAATTTATTAGTACATAAGAAAACCTCCTTCAGAATCATAGTCTAGGCAGAGGAGGACAATGTGGTGGGTGTTTTGGGGGTTTTGTAGTGGGTTTTTGTTGGTGGTGTGTTTGTTTTTAAACTTCGGATAGCAGAAGTGTAGCAGCTACAGAATAGAAGGGCAGGTAACGTGAAGCACATCCCAACAATCAGAGCAGAATTCTCAGTTCCAGGATGGGATGGTTCTGGCCAGCAAAAAGCACTGAAACAGTGTCCTGCATGTCACATATTGGTTTCTTAATTTGCTCTTAGTTGATGTGCCTAAATAAGATGACCAAGAAAATGGAAAACTACCTTCCGCTTAGTATCCTCATGCAGTGAGTTGGTACCACGCTGTAACTAACTGTCCTGTAAGGTCAAGCAGTGACCCAGATTAGAGCTGCCGTTGCCACTGACCTCCCAAAAATCTCTCCCTTACTCTGGTTTTGACACCAACTTTAAGGTATCGTCTCTCCGCTTATTCATTCCTGCTTGGTTTTACTGATATAGAAACATTGCTACACTGGTCAGAGCCACAGGATCAATAAAGCAGAGGTGGAAAGAGCTGCAGTCCCATCTGCGTCATCCATCACCAACAAACCTGGCAGCTGAGCTTTGCTGCCCCAATTCCTTTTTGCACTTGACAAAAAGCCTCTCTTGGAGCCTGCTGGTGGAGACACCTAAAACCTTATATACATTAAGGCAACTGAAATGATACCCTGTCAGATGAAGAGAATCTCTTTATCTGGTGAGAGTTAATGATGATTTACTAGGCAGAACAGGCATGTCCTAGGACATATTTGCAAGGACTTGTCAATCAGAAAAAATTCCTTGAGGGATTTGGACTGAGCTTATTTCATACTTTTTATTTAGAAGACATGAGAGGACAATGAGACTTCAGTTTGAAGTACTTCTCAGATAACACAAAGCTTTAGAAAGATAAAAGGCTAGATGAAAAAGGTCCTCCTAAGACCCAAGTACAATCCCATGTCATCACAGAAATGCCAATAAAGAATCAGGTATAAGTAAGTAAGATTTGGGGGATGGTAAAATAAACAGGAGATCTGGTAAGAAAGATTCCCAATGAAAAGGAAAGTCCAAAATGAAATAAATGCAAATCATACTGCCTTAGATATCAATAAAGAAAAACAAAACAAACACCTTCAAATGATTAAATTAGTGATCTCACCATGTAAATTTCTGACACTCATACAGCAGAAACATGGAGCTGTTGACCCATCAGGGTAGGACTCTGCCCAAAAGTAAATGTCTCCATTTCAACAAGTCACCCTGGACTGCCTTTGAAGTCAAAGGAGAGAAATAAGTATTTGTAGAGTGTGCTTTTCACTTGTGTTGGCATAGCAGTCAGGTGAATCTAATGAGCCAAGGGTCACTCAGTCCAGTAACATGTCTACAGCATGGACCTCTAAAGCTCAGAGAGATGAATCCTCTTCAAAGACCTACCAGCTATTTGCCAAAGGCTAGTTCATGGGAGGCTGAACCAGAAAGTGGGAGAGTTTTAATTAAGCCAGTTTAAAATTTTCTTGCGTGTATTTTTGTTTTAATGTTTCTAGTTCCACAGCTGTTGCGAAAGGGACATTGGAAGGTCAGAGGCACAGTACCAGAGTCATCCTCCTGTAAACCCGGGTCTGAAGGAAGCAGAAGCTATCTGAAATTTGCTTCAGGATGTGCAGCAGATATAATAATGGAAAACTAGCTCCATTTAGACTTTGATTATAAAGCACACGGCAATTAGGATCATCTTATTTGACTGCGTCCAGACTGACAGTTAAGGAAGTCCCACAGAGTCTGGCAGATCACAAGTGTATGGGAAACGCTTCTTACATCCAGTAACCTCACTTAAGGATTAACTCTCATATTCATTTTGACCAATCACTATCTGCCAAGAAGGATGCAGCAGAAGGGTAGACAAAGCAGCCTGCCTGCGGCAGTAGCTCATAGCTAATAGTCACAACAGGGGAAGAAACCACCAGGTATTTAACTCAGACATACATATCACACACCTCTAGCTCTCTGCAAGGCTGTGGTAGCACAGCTGCTTGATCTCTCTGACCTCCAGGAAGATGCTCAGGCTCTGCTCTCTCATGAGACCCTTCTCCACCTCTCATATATCCCTTCCTTTGAAATGAGCCTTGCAGACAACGAGCATGTGGCTGCTTGGGGTGTGGGAGAGCAATATTAATCACCTTTAAAAAACTCTCTTATGTTCTAGTGACAATAGGCTGTATGAAACCAGAGCTAAGGCTGCATCATCCCCGTTTTCTGAGATTTATAGCAGAGCAGCAGGTACTTGCTTTGGGCTGCTGCAAGGCTTCTCTCACACAGTGCTTTTAGCTTAGAAAACCATAACAGTCTTCCTTCCCTGCTTGAATTATAAATATAAGCTTTCTGTCTGTGCTCCCTTAAAATGAAAATGAACTTCACAGAAGAGATCCAACATTTGCAAGTCTTTTTTTCACTCCAACAGAGAGAGGAGGTAAACCCTACTTAGGCAAGGGACAGACATTACAGGATTTGAAGTGAACAGAAAAAAGCAGGTTGTCCTACCAAAGACACAGTCTATGTGCTATAGTCTGCAGCCATCCAAGATCTCTCTCTCAGCAGTGATACAGCATCTAACTCTCAGAACAGCCCGTCATAAGAGAAAAGTGCTTGACAGTGATTTCATTTTCCTTGCAGCAATTAATTTTCCCCTCACAGGCACCTCCCCAGACAGCCCTGCAACGATGGCAGCTGTGATCCTCCCTGCAGCTATGAGGAGAGCAGCCCTTCCCTTGCAAATCAGGGGTCAGCTCTGAATCCTATTCCCATTATGGGAAGTCATGGCAGCCCCATCACTGGCTCTTGCTGTCAGGTGTCAACCACCAGCTCTTGGGCTAAGCTCCTCTAAAGAGAAAAAGGGTTCATTTGTACTCAACGATCTTGATGTACTCACACTATTCTACAAGGCCATAAAAAAACCTTGGTAATTCAGTAAAGGATGAAAACAAAGCTCACACTCCCGTCCATGGCTGTTGGATGGAGGTATTCTGCTGCATCTCTTTCTCCTTGTAACTGAATTTACTTGCATAGCTTTAATATTTTTAACAACTCTTTTGTGTCTGCAATACAGATTTTATTCTCTCCTTGCTTCCTGCAGTTACACAGCCCATTTCTCTTTGTCACTTGGGCAGAACCATACCTCCATGAAAAGTTTATCATCACAGAAAGTGAAAGGCGGGGAGGAGAAACACCTACTGTTCAAGCTAATGGCTCAGTAGATTGATGCCAGAATGCAGCTTAGTTTGCTTGCCCCAGCATTTGCTGCCACTGAGCAGAAAGTTCCCCCACTCCAAAAAGATGATTAATAAATTCACAGGCTTT
Organism: Coracias cyanogaster; assembly: GCA_033124195.1. NCBI lineage: Eukaryota > Metazoa > Chordata > Aves > Coraciiformes > Coraciidae > Coracias > Coracias cyanogaster. The sequence continues at coordinate 126,905 of JAVSBS010011998.1, read as the reverse complement.
CCACCTTCCAGTTGGTGGGCATTAAGGTGTCCTAATGGGAACACTAGTCATATAACATTAAAGTCTGAAAGCAATCTGTACACATTTGTCTACTCTGTGACCACCAAAAGTGAGACCAAGCTACAAAAAAGCATCCCTCATTACATCTGGGCCACATTTATTTGCCTGCATTTCCTGTAGTTAACATTTACTGCTGTTACTGCTCTTTGCCACACTATCAGTTAGTGGCACCTGGTGGGAAAATCCCTACCAAGCTCCACCATTTTGATAGAGCCCCATTGCTTATTTGAAGGGAAATCTATAGGGGAGAAATACCACTTCAGCCGGCCTCTGACTGATGCTGTGGATGGCCCCGTATGTACAAGAGAGGGAAATGCAGTGAACCAACCTTGAGGGAGAGGCTTAAGAGCTGGCCAGCTTTGCTGAACTAGCCCAGCCTGTGTTGATGGAAAGCAGAGCAGAAAGGAATTGCCTTGCTTGGAGAAAACCATGTTGCTCACAAGCTTGGCTTAATGGGGAAGCCAAAGTGATGCCAAAGGTTGTTTTGTCCTTTCTGCCTGCACTGCAAACCTCAGACGGCCCAGCAAGGCCCCAGAGTGGCCCTCCCACCAGGCTGTCAAAAGATTGAAATAAACCAGCTTTAGCTCTGTAGTCCAGCTCAAGGCTGCGTGTCCAGAAAGTCCAGTGCAAAACACAACAAAAGCCTTTCAACAGAAACTTTTCTTTCTAGAAGGCATTTGTTGGGAAGATTATGTAGAAAGAATGAAATCACTATGTGTAAGTAACATCATATGGGCCATAAGATCTGCTCCCATATGTTTAAATGCTTCAAGGGAAGATAAATTAGTGCCTGTGATAGTATTACACAGGATGATCCTTCCAAAGAAGGAGATCCACACTACTGTGTTTTAAAAGTCCATAGGATTATAAAACACCAACAAAAATTTTAGAGGAGCTTGTATATATTCTACAAAGAAGATACCGTTGCTGATCCAGGTGTAATAAAACAGCCTCCTTCTTGCCTGGCTGGATCTGGTCTGTTACTTTTTACTTAATGCTTTTTTAATTTTTATTTTAGATTTAGTGCACGTTATAAACTCCTCACAAAGAACGGATGTGTGAGTACTGTGATTTAACACTGTCTGTGCTCCAGCGGCTCTGCCGCGCAGGAATGGAAAGCGACAAAGGCAAGTATTGTACAGCACATTTGCTTTTCTCTCCCTTTTTGTTTAAATTAAACTCTTTGTATAAATAGTCATTCGGTCTGATTATATAATCTCCCACATTTAGATCGTCTGTGTTGCAACCATGGCAACTCCCAGAGCTGAATGCATTCGGTTCAAATTTCTTTCTAAATTTGCTGATGAGGGTGAAGAAACAGCTTTGGAAACCCTTCTCAGACAACCTACATTTGTTCTTTGCATGCAGAGCTCAGTCCAGCTTGGATTGACAGGACTCGACACCCTAATTAAGTTAGGAGCAAGTGTCCATCCCATTCCAGTTTAACTGATTGCATCTGTGGTACTAGCTATGGATAACAGCAACACCATCAAGGAAAATGAATATCTCTATTTTGTTTAATTAAAATTAAGTAGGAGAATTGAGCAGTGGTGGAACTGGAGAATGACATCTCTGATGAACGGAACAACCAGCACCCACAGGAGCTGTGCAGATTTTCTCGCCTTGCTTCACAAACATGCTTCATCTTTGGCTTGGAAAAACAATACTCAAACTAAAAGGCTCCAAAATTATTTCCTTGTGTGGCTAATAAACCATCTGAGGGCAATGTTAGCTGTCTTCACTGCTGATATTTGGTCCTAATTTTCCATCACTGGTCAGATGAAGGGGAGTAGCTCACTCATGGAATTATGGAGACTTTGGTCAAACTGCTTCAACACTGCAAGAATTCCAGATTATGGTTTGATACTGACCCGCTGAGACTGCCATGCCCCACCTCTTGCCACTGCTCTGCATTGCATTTGCAAAGGGAAAGTAAAGCAAAGCCCCACATTGTCTGCAAAGTGGAAAAAGCATATGCAGATTTAAAATCAGTTTAAAAAAAAGAGTTTAGATAACTTTTCTAATTAACCATCATGATTACCTACTGTATTTTTCTATCTATACTGTAATTCTTGGTCTTTTCTTCAAAAATACAAATCATCACAATCAGGTCTTTATTTTTCTTATGGCATAAATACCCCTGATGAAACATGCAGTCAGATTTTCAAGTAAAAAAAAAAGTGAAAATGCCCTATACTGATTACTACAATAAAATGTGCCATCAGCAAGAATCAGATGCAGTGGTTTTGCACTTGTGGCACTTCCAGATTTACTGGGACTGAAATCCTACCGTGTTCAGTATTGGACAAATCCTACGGTCACACTGGAGAACTTATGCAAGAAGTTCAAGTGTACGTATGCGGTTGCCCATCTATCTCACAGAACTAGCTGCTCCTGCAGCAGGCTAGGCTTTTGTGGACATTGCCAGATGTGGCCTGAGAGACTGCAGACTCATTTTTGGTCTAGCTATAAATCTGCCTCACAGCCTAGAGATGGTTATCCTCATACAAATATGACAAGGACTGTAATCTGACCCAGGAAATAGAGAAATATTCCTTCATACTCTATTTAAACCTTCACAGCAACAAATGAAAGTAAGGGTGTCACATTTACTTCTGACATTCTAGAGCTTGTACAGAATTTAATCTCTTGCTTCAGCTGGATATTTACAACAATAAAAGGCCCAGCCAGGCACAGACAGTTCATGCTACAATTACAATTACGCTTACAAAAAACAAGTGGCAATCAATATCTCATGTAGACACTGATTTTGATTATACTTAATCAATGGTGATGCTAATAACTTATATCAATTAATTTCTTTCCAATTACATCTTAATTACTAGCCTGGCTATACTGAAGAGGCCTAGAAATTGTACAAGAACCCATACACCTTTTTGTCTTACATTGACATGAGCTTTGACACCATTAAGTACTGGTGTGCATGCTGCAGACTGGAGGGGGAACAGAGATTAAATACAGTAATTAATTATGTGCATTTTAAATTGGAGAAAAACACAAAAAATAAGGTTGCTGAGCTTGTACATTAACAGGAGCTTGTTGCATTAATTTGGTTTATCAATGGTGCTTTCTAATTCCTTTTTTTCATTACATGAGGAGAAGGGATACATTTTGCCAGAGCTAATACTTTTGTGGAGATGCTGAACTCATTTTAAAAGTGTCTATTCTCCTACCTGCGGACAATGGATCTCTTTGTTATCTTCTTCCTTACCCAGTAATCCCATGGAGAATTGAATAAACTCAGACATTTAAGGGAACAACAGTAGCAGTGTTAGCCTGACATATTCACAAACCCACCAGGACTCAGCAGAAGGTGGGGAAGGTGTTTAAATAAGCAAATAAAAAAGCCACCTGAGCTTCCTTTGCAGAATAATGTAGCAGGAGCTTCTCTGGGAGCCAAGTAAACAAATGAATTAATAGAAGTCTTAGCCTCTCGTTGGGTATTATTCATGGTTCTTTACTGGGTTTCTCCCTGGATACCTGGGTAAACTTTGACTGTGACTTTCTTTTTGATCTTCTGTGCCCAAATTTCCTGCTTTAATGTAATCCTGGAAACCTTTCAAGAAGTCTGTATTCAGAGACCAGTCTGTAGTTATTTCCATTTGAAAGGGCAGCTGGTGCAAATCATGGCTGGAGCAGCTCGGTAGGGTGGCCTTAGCTGATTTGAGCTGTGATCATGAAAGGGCAGAAAGGAAAGAGATAGGAAGGTTTGTGTCAAACTAAAAATGCATACCAGGTATCCAGACTCATGATTCAGAAGAAAGAGTTAAGGGAGAACCTCCTGCCACCTGAGTTTTTCCTGCTGTCACTGCTTAGCCCTGCCCAGTTTGTTATGGCTCACAGGGAGAAACATTTACCACTGCCCTGGAGCCCTGCTTTGCCCCTTCAATATTAAGAAGTAAAGCCTGCTGAGTTTAGGGACATTTGCTGGTAATGGCTTTAGCAGAAATTAAGCAATATAAAGTCACTTTGCCCTGTTGCTGGTGGCTTTTTCTGGACATATTTTCAAGCCTGTATCCTTCTCCCTGTACCCTGTGTGTAAAGCATTTGCCAACCACAAACTGATCCAGGGGTGTTTAAAGGCAATAGTAACAATATCTGTGTATGAGTGCTCTGAATATAGGTCTACAGTGTTTGTTTAGCCAAGTCACGGTAACAATTTCAAGCTTTTTACATAAATGCAATCTCTCTGGTTTCACTTCTATCCTTTACATTGCCTTGGATCCCCACTGGTCTGACACCTTCCCTTTTTTGGAGAAATTCAATTGTAAGATAGTATTATAGTGGTGCTTTTGATATACCTGTTATTTCTTTCACTTTTTCTTGCTACACATGCACTTTGCTACTGCATGACCAGTGCATTCTTACCGCCAGCCTCTGTGAATGAGATTACCTTATACACTACATTTGTCATCTGCTCTATTGAGGTAAATATAGAGGTAAGTAGTTTACATAAGTTTGAGTGTCCAAACTTAATGCCCTCTTTTGGCAACATCTAATTTTTCTTTACACATGTCAAAGCAATCTTGTGATTAGCTGCAGAACAGGCTCATTAGTGGCCCTTGGGAAACTGCCTTGCATTTCAACATGAGAGAGCTCACTTCTCTTAACAACTTCACTAGGAAAGAACATTTCACTGTGAAATATTTCAACGGTGCTACACTCTGCTGTCTGAACTTGGATTACTTTAGATTGCCTCAAAGATTCTTGAGTGAACACAGCTCAGGTAGACATCAAGAAAAAAACGCTCCTGGGGAGGTGGAGGAGAGGATATCGCAGGACTTAGATGCCAAACTAGCTCCGTACCCTGATAAAGGAATCACAGAATCAAAACCCAGCTATACACAGAATATAAAATAAAATACAAATAAAAGCAGTGGCTGTTGCCATTAGGAGCTGAACATTTTCTAGTGGTAATCAGTGTGGTTGTGAAAATGCTCAACTATTCCCCTACAGTCCTTCCCCCTCCCTCCCCACCCCGTATTCATTCCAGAAGCAGGAATAGAGTGAATGAATACAATTACTACGGTAATTTCCTATTTTCTAACTACGTGGAGGCCATTTGGATATCCTGGTATCATAATAGTTGGTAATTGTTGAGTTCTTAATGGCTTCTCTAAGGTTGGCCCAATAACACTGCAAAAATAAGTAGGCAAAAACCATAGCTGTTTAGATGTTCACTGCTATTATGAGTGGACCTTACAAAAGGAATTAGTTTATGTAACTCATATTTTATAAAGGCAAATGAAATCTCAAATGTCCTATAATTATAATAATTATTTCTGCTTGATGTTTAATTACTCTACTTAATGAGCCAGCAGTACTATAATGGACAGGTAAAGCTCTGATGAAATTGTCTTTTGCTTGTAATTTGGTTTCCAAAGGAGGACAGAGGTTTTGCTGTTTACAGCAGCACGTAATTAAGTAATGTGACAATTTCCATGATTTCCAAAATGTGATTAGTTGTGGCTATCCTGCTTCTGCAAATCACTGCTCATGTCACAGAAATGTGAGTTGGACTATGCACTAAACTGTTTCTGAAAGTACTTCTGTGGATGTTGATTATAGCACAGGTAAATGATCGCTAATGTATGAGCAAGGTGACTATAAGGAGAGGTCTGGGAAAAAAGGAACAGTCCATTAAAATCACCTGGAAACAAAACTAAAAACAGAATGTGTGAATATGTGAAATAATGGTTTGAATTTAAGAAAATGTGTTCATTTGATTCTGGGTACTTTTAAAAGTGAAGGATAAATGGAAGTAGAGTGGTGGATCTAGAAAAGGACTTTGCCACCATTTACAAAACAGTAGGGGAAGTAGGATACAAATCTTCTGGTCTTATATACAACATTTTAAAGGACACATTCAAAATTATGGAAATTTAGGTTTAAATCCTCCATTGCACTGACTTAGGGCATCAATTTGACCTAAATGCTGAACATCTTTCTTACAAGGAAAGGCTGAGAGACCTGGGGCTGTTTAGCCTGGAGAAGAAAAGGCTGCAAGGGGATCTTATAAATGTTTATCAATATCTGAAGGGTGAGTGTCAAGAAGATGGGGCCAGACTCTTTTCAGTGGCACCCAGTGATAGGACAAGGGGCAACAGGCACAAACTGGAACACAAGAAGTTCCACCTCAACATAAAGAGAAACTTTCCTGTGAAGGTGACAGAATCCTGGCCCAGGCTGACCAGAGAGGTTGTGGAGTCTTCTTCTCTGGAGACTTTGAAAACCTGTATGGATGCATTCCTGTGCAACCTGCCCTAGATGAACCTGCTTTGGCAAGGGGGTGGACTAGATGATCTCCGGAGGTCCCTTCCAACCCCTACCATTCTGTGATTCTGTAATTCCCTGCTCCCCACACTGATATTGTCATTAAAGGAAAGCTTAGATGACATGTAACAGACCTACCAATTCTGGTGTGGGAGCTAGCACTGTTACCAACTATGTGAAATCCTTATTGCAAGCAGATGAGAAACATGCGTGAGCGCCAAGATTCCTAATGCAAAAAATTATACCGAAGGACTGCAGACATTGATTTATTGTGATCCTGTTTTAAAATGAAAGGAAGCAAAGGAATTCTCAAGTTGGAGAGCATGAAGGTTCAGTGTCAGAGGAAGCAACAGTAAAAGTAAAGTAATTTTTGAATTTTCTATTCTAATACTGGGGGAAATAATAAGGTTAAGGCTCATTAACACATTGTGTCTGAGTCTGGTGATACTTGCAAAATGCCATATGCCTCAGCCTAATGCAAATGTGAAATATGATATGTATGTCTACTCTAAATATTGTCCCAAAGCCCACTGAACTGTGGAAGGACCACACTGTTGACCTGAATGGAGAAGGCTCTTTCCCTGTGCTCCAGTATTTGAGAAACTTAAAAAAATAAATAGGCTCTATTTAAAGCCTGCTGCTTGGTTACCCAGACCTGGGAGGAAATAACCCGTTTATGCAGAATTTGTCCTCGCAGCTGGCTGGTATTTTAGCAACACAAGACTCTAATTTTAATAACATCAGAGTTCTCCCAGGCTGCAGGTGAATCTAAGCTGCAGAAATGGCGCCAGGTTTCATTTGAGTTTGAAGTATCAAAACTGCTGACAATTAAACTTAATTGTATGAATAAGCTCCTTAATAGAATGCACCACTGGGCTTTTATCCAGCCTAGTGCTGGCAGGAAGAGAGAAATCTATACACAGAAAGCCTGTCAACATCCTGTAACCTGGGAGAACGGGGTTTTATCACAGTTTAATAGAAACATATAAGGATCCTGATCTCTCTGTCTTTCCAAGAAAACATCATTTTTCTTTTCCATGAAGCGTTGCATTAATAGTCTTTATCCTCAACAAATTGTTTCTCCCTCACCACATTTTCTTGAAGGCAAATTTATAGAAAAAGGATTAAATCTTTTCATAAGGTTTAATTATTGGCTTTGGCTCTACCTGCCCAAATAACAGACGTGAAAATTCTGAACAAAAAAGGCCCAATATCTTTCTTCTGGAGATAAGTTTTCTGAAATATTAACATTTTGTTCTCTCTAGGGTAGCACCTTTATTTGTTATTTCTTATACAACCAGTTTGTTTCTCTATCTGTCTCTGCAACTAGGATTGCAGGAAGCAAAGATGCTCTTGGAGCCTAGAGGTGAGTTGTTTTCCATTTCAGTTCTCTTTGGTTTAATTTTAATTTATTTTCCCTTATTCTATCACTTACGGATCTGAAAGCAACTACTCAGGTTGAATAAATCCAAATGCCATTGCTAATAATAGGATCTAGCCTTATCATGGACTTCTTTAACACTATAAACCCACTTATTTTATGCTACCTAAAGTAGGCTTAAGGAGGAGACAGCTGACCAACAGGGTGTTGTGAAACTCAGAACTTTTGTCCTATGAATCAACTAGTTATTGTCTCCATGTTTTTTCATATGCTGTGATTTTATCACTTTCTTATAATTATGAATGGGACAAGTCCAAGCCCAAGACCACAGGCCACAAGACTATGCAACACTTTAGAAGCAGATTCCTGTGTTATTTGTTTCTAACACTTGTGGTGATAAATGTCCGAAACGCCTATTTAAGATCTGTGACCTGTGGCAGAACTGTATCGCTTTGCACCCCAACAAAGCATCCAGAGCCCTTGCCCTACAAGGTAGAGCTCTTGATTGGAATATGGGATAAAATACAGTGCAGAGGAGACTTCATGGAGACAAGAGGGTGCTTGGATACTATGAGTGCTATAGAGAGCATTAAATACTCCAGGAAAGAGAGGTGAAGGAAGAAAAAATATCCACAGAAAAACAAAAACCATGGAGATGAAAATTGAAGCCTTTAAAGACAGGACACAGAGCAGCAAGTGACAAAGCACAAAAAAATACAAGCCAGGTGAAGGAACCACAGCTGAAGCAAGATACAAGGCCTGTAGATACTCATGTCTAACTCGTGTCCTTTATATGAATATAGTAAGAAGTAGAACAAAGTATCTGGGAACATTTTACAATGCTGCTACTCCACTGGCACAGGTAAGGAAGGTCCAGAGACAAACAAAGCCACAGGTGCTTTGATTGAGCAGAATGCCTGTGTTACAGGATACTCATAGGAGCAGAAGCCCAAACCAAAACAGCAACAAATTTAAAAAGCCATCAGATCACCCGTATGTGAAAAGAAATTTAGCTCGTTTCTGCTTTGGGGAGCCCGGAACCACATACCTTCTGTTCAGAAAAAGTCATGTTTCCCACCTCCAGTCTAACTCCACCACCACACAGCTATCCTAGGGTGGGTTTATCTTTCCCTTGTTTTGCGCTTGTGTGTATTATCTCATATTTTAGTAAGCATTCAAATTTATTTAAAGATGTTTTAGAACAAATCAAAACCCCTAAATTGATTCATGAGAATTTGTGGCATTTTAATTATGGAGTGTGTTTTTGAATGATTTAAAGGCTGATAAGAGCTCAAAGCAGCCCAAGATTCTGCAAGAAAATGAGAAACATGACATTTTGAAAAGGAAACCAATTTTCCTCAACTTAAACTGTTGCTCATATAAACCAAATTATAGATATACTCTGTGACTGTAATGCTACAGAGGACTGCTTATGAAAATATGATTAGTAGTGCAATTTTCTTAGGTTTCAGCTGCTTTCTTTTCTTTGCCAGCTTTAATGCAGGAAAAATCAACATCCTGCCTCCTCACTCACTCATCTGTCTCAATGAAAATAAAACAACAAATTAACTTCTGCAGGACAGCTTGGGAATATCCTGATAAACTCAGGGCAATAGTCGGGTATAGAAGAAAATACATCTATATAAAGTGTAAAGAAATTTGAACATGGCTATGATCCTGAGATGATGCCTCTTCTACTACCACAATTCAGCTTGCACTGATGTCCACTGTTCCTAAGAGAAACAAAGACCAAGAGATGTGGCAACATGATCTAGCTTTTCTGCTCCAAAGACCATCCCTCCGTAACTGGGCAGTTAGAGGGGCATCAAATAGGGAAAATGTCAAAGACACCAAGACCTTACTTTTGAATACATTCTGGTGGGTCAGGCACATCATCAATGAAAGCAGCAATAAAAGGACCACCTATAAAACCTGTCTTGAACTGCTGGATACTTAGCTACCCAGCAGTACATTAGGTATTTGGGACTCTGTGAGATTTACAAGGCACCTGATGACTTTGTAGTGCTTCACTGCATCAGTGCTCTCCAAAAACTTTGTAGCTTTGGTGTTAGAAAACTCAGCATTGCTAAATTTCAAGTTAAAAAAAGAAAAATGATCTGGCTTGCCCCAGCTAGACATTAGAGATCTGGTACTACCTCTTCGGAGAGGTTGGGCTTTACTCTTGTATAACTAAAGGAAAAAAGAATGCATTCATTGGCTTTCTTGCACAAATAGCATGTATAGCACTTCACAAAGGCACTAGATAAACGAAAGATTATTTTAGTTATCAGTAACGATGGGGAGGAAAATGCAAGAGAAGTACTTGCTGTAAGTGCATGGTAAGATGGCATTGTGTGTGATGTATTAGCTTCTTGGAGCTTGGTGGGCATTTATTACAGAACTACCCTCTTCTAAGTGCTGTTTCCAATAAAACATGACCATTAGTGACATATATAAGGGTGCTGAAAAGCTGAGACTTCAGAAAGTCATTTAGAAGCATGTCCACTAAGGCTCATCAGGACCAGTCCCTGCACATGCAAGGAAGACGATGGACCTAAACACCTATCTCTGAGAGCAGCAAAGAGACCCAAAATACAGCAATATCTTTGTAAGTTGTTTTTTTTTTTTTTTTTTCCTCTCTAAATTTCCTCCTTGCTGCTTCTTTTCTTTCATAGTGCAATCCTGGAGAAACAACAGTATAACTTCCTCCATGCTTCCTTTCTAATGAGCATTTAATCTCTCTACATTCAAATGGTAATAGATTGTTAAACATATACCTTCACCAACAGGTGCCTGGTGTGTATAATACCTCTTCATTACACCAGTGAGTGAACTGTATCTGTTGTGGGGTGTTTTTTATAATATTAATCTCTTCAGCTTTTCAGAAGCAGTCACACACCGTAATTTTAAGCTCCCAGCTGATGACTCATTCTATTACTCCCAAACCCATGCAGAGCAAGGCAAGAGACCATCTAGTGCTATGGCTCTGCTGGATAAAATACTGTGTTGCACCAGAGCTTTGTGAGAATTCAGCTGTTGCCAGCGATGAAGCTTTGTTCAGACATGAAGGCAGCTGAAATGGAATGAGTGGTGAGTCTCTCTGCTCTCTTCCAGCCTCTACCCGGCTTCACCCACCCTGTGGCACCTGTGTGCTGCTTGCTCACAGGTATTGAAATGACCATGTAAATAAATTGAGTTTCATCTGAGGATCTCAGAGCAGTTGGCATAGCCACATTCACAACAATCTTCCATATTTGCTCTTGCAGAGCGATGTAGCTCTGTGGAGGGGTTGCGGGGAGCAACATGAAGCCATCCCTGTCGGGAAGCTGCAGCGGGAAGGAGGCACAAACAACCTGTGCCAGGAGCCCTCATCCAGTGCTCAGGTAGTGACTACCACTTCTCGCTGCTTGTTATCTGTTACAGCGATCTGACTTGTCATGGGAATCATGGAAAACCCCAGGGAAGCTGCTGTACTGGCAGCTCATCAGGACCAACACAGCCCAGAATGGGATTAATACAATGAAGCCTTACCAGCTTTGCTCCCACCCTGGCCAACATCGTCTGTCCAGGTCCTCCTGGAAGTGCCACACACAATTTAGCACAACGTATTGCCAACCTGTGTGTGACAGATGAAGCTGTTCTCATTGGCTCAGTGAGCCTCTATAGATGGAGGGATGAGGCACTACTTTGTGCCTGCTGATTTTCTACCAGCTCTGATATGACCCTGAGACTAAAGAATTTTACAGCTTTGTTTCCTCCAGGAGCCCCTTAAAAAGAACTCCTCAACAAAAACAGAGAAAGAAAATTAATGAATATGATAACTACAGTATTGGGAACTGTAACTAAGAAAAGGTTGTCAGAAACTGGGATTTTGAGCATGACAAGCTGAAGAAATTCATGCTCATTTAAACAGAAGCAGTTGCAAGTGTGAGACTGCACATAGATGATCCATTTCAAGTGTTTTAGACTCAGTTTATTAAATACCACACACTACCAGGTGTGAAGGGAAATTAAAGAAAATATCCCAAAAGGTAGACAGAAGCAGCAGAGAAGTTCCAGCTGAGCTGAAATGATCTGAAAATATGGAAGACAACTAGAAGGGATTTACACAGCAGTTCTGTAAGTGGAAGGGAAAATAGAGTAGACACATCTCTGACAGGAACAGGTCCTTACAAACTCCAAGTGTAAGTTTCCTGCTCCCTCCTACAGCTCTTTTCAACTGTAAATGAAAACTAAAAGGAAAACCAGAAAAAGCTGTAATGGAGCTCAAGACTTGTCCTACAGTCTATGTACATGGGCCATGTCAACCTCTGTTGGTAACACAGGACACATTACTTCCATTTGTTTTCCTTAAGCAAAACAGCCATTTTAGTTAATGAAAATTATATATGTTTGTATTATCAGACACTTGCTTGGAAACCCTGATGCAGTCTTGCTGATTGCTAGAATTGTGAGTGCATTAAGAGAAAACAGGGAACTTGAATGTTTAAAGCTATAAAGTCTGGAGAGAGAACAGAGGCAATCTGTGGAAGTGCAGAAAGACATACAAAACTTACTGTTGAAAAAGCTTCCATGTTTTGATTGGTTATAATTACTTGGAACTTTGAGTTTAATCATCTGTTTGTTAAGCTTGCTAAGTTCTGGCTGGGAAAAGGAAGTTATATTCTTAGGCTTCTTCCTTGAAGAGGTTCAGTTTCCAAGATAGTAGACAGAATTCCAAAGACCAATTTCAGTTAGGCATGGACAATTAAAACCACACAACAGGATTAAAAGTCTCTTTCAATCACTTTTGGCCCTGGTGGTAGGTGAATACTATACAATTAGCGTCAAGTTGGCAACTTTCCTTGGAGCATCTGACAGAGAAAAACTCCCTTCCTGTAATCTCTTTTCGTAGCCAAAGCCTGCACTGCCCATTCCTGGTTCCCCAGCTTGTTGTAGAAGCTTGAAGGGTGTCTACACAAAAAGTGACATATTTTTGCTTCCTACATCATGCTCCCATGATCCGGCCAGGAAGGACGTTGTCTTCTCTGTCACACACAACCTACATCCAAAACACATAACTTCTTCTCGTCCAGGCAGCGATGCATGGCAAAGCTTTCTATAAAGCTGTGCATCATGCAGCTGCCTGTGAGAGCTCACTCATGGCTCTTGGAGAGCAATCAGCTATGTGAAATAACAATCATCTATCACTTTGTGCGTATCTTCAGGAAAGAACCGAGAAAAACACGATCTTTGATATTTTGGTAAAGAAACAACACGCTGAACAAAATCTGAGGCTGCGCACAGTGTAACCTGGCAGCAGAAACTTCATATACCACACTCCAAACTTCATCTGGAGAAGCCTGTGTTCTGAAAACAAACTTGGAAGACTTACTATACACTGGAACATCCCCAAAACCCAGCAAAAGAGTGAGGATACTAGGAAAATACCTAGTTTGCTTTCCTTATGTCTGAGCATAACTTAAAACATCAACAGTATCATAGCACTTCCAGCCAGCAGGAAAAAAACCACATGAAGGAAATATCTCCCTGAGTTTTGGATGGTAAAAAAATACATATTTTAAAACAGATTTATTTCAATGACAGTACAGATTTTTTTTAATTGCTCTAGTCACAAATAATTTCCAAAGGGAAAATTACCAACTGGATTTCTGGTATTGGAATGAATCTGCCTAGAAGAAATGGGTAAATCAAACTAGCACCACTCCAGCGTGTGGATAGCCAGAAATTGCCTGCAGAAAAGCACTCCTGGATGTGCTTGTTCGCTCAGGAGCCCAGTCACCATGGCAGCTTCTGATCTGCAGTACTAGAGGTGAGGGGTGGGAAGGGTTGTACTTAAAGAAGTTATTGCGGTATATACCGGGATGCGAATTTACAGCATCCTGTCTTCTCCATAGTAAGTCGAGATTCTCCCTGCACACATGCTCTAATCCACAGTTTTGTTTTAAGTAATTTCAGATGTTTTACTCAAGGGTGAGAAGAAAGAAAAGAGAGTAAGCTACATTGCATTTATCAAGAGGTTAAAAGCAGGTAGAAGGGTACTTACAACTGAATAGCTAACAAATTGCAGGTTCACACCCTTGCTCATCCACAGTGACACCTCCAGGTGCTTGGCCTCCCTGTAAAAGCAAAAAACATTTCCCTTAAGTACACGGTTAATCACAGTAATTGGAAGATACCATCCTGAATGCTGAACTAATAAAAGCCCTGAGCTGGCCACATGAACATCCCCTAATGTTCAATTAAGATAAGGCTTAGTGTATTGTTTAGTCTGCAATGGACTTTTTTTTTTCTTTTGCTGGGTTGAAGCTTTTGAGATCAATATTTTTTTCATTTTCTATTAATATAGCACATCATTTCACTGGAGCCCTATTAAAATCTGCTCTTCACTCAGCCCTCATGCCTAATTGCTGTCTGCCCAAGCACGTTATTTCTTGAAACCCTTTTACCCTGTTTCATTTCTCCTTAACACCGTTGACTGGAAGAGTCTATTTGACACTTACCACATAAGACTGGCATGCCAGTTAGCAGGAAGGTGGCTGCAGCACATGCCTTCCCAGGACTTGGTAGGGTTTGTGCCAGGCTATCTGCTACAGGAGGGGACCCACAGCCCCGTAGGAACAAGGGGCAATTGTTCCAGGGGCAGGTACTGACCCAGGCAGGGCTTTGAGACAGATACCACCAAGGCCTGGGGGTTGTTGCTTACAAATGCCTCCTTTGCATGCCCTGAAATTTTCCATGAATTTTGGTTTTACTTTGGAAAAATGACCATAGTAAATCAAATGCAGAGTAAACCAGTCTGAAAACATTAGTTCAGTTAGACACTTGTAGTAGGAAGTTTAGCTTTTTTTTAAACACACGCACAAAGCAACATTTGATCTCCAGATTTATTTCAATTTTATTTCAAAATATGAAGGGAAACGTAGTTTTTAAATGAACCTTGCAGCCCAAAGTGATGGTTTTTCCTCTCCTGTCAATACACCAGCACACCTTTTATTAAAGTTTCCCCCCAGATGATTATTCTTTTCCACTTTGCAAACTTGCCCAAGAAATCAGCTGTTTATACAGCCTTCGTTTCTCCCAACGTCTTAGAGCACCCCAAGAGCAGAGCCGGCTCCGCTGATTCCCTCCGTGCTCCAGAACCTGTAGTCCCCACACAGAGAGGTGGTGAAAGCCCTCGAATTTCCGAGCCTCCGGAGTGCCGTGGGCTACCAGTGAACACCCAAGCAGGACATGATAATGTTTCCTTGCTGCCCTCCTGTGGCCATGCCATGACCAGTCAGTGGCGCTGACACTTTACTAAAAATCTATTTTCATATAAGGATTGTTTGCACTTGGCTCTCCACCTGGATTGTTTTCTCTGCTCAGATGTAGTTACATTTACCAAGACAATTGGAGCTTTCATGTGAAGGGAGCATGGATATGTTTCTAGATCATAAATTTTAATCCGAAATCTCTCAGGAACCCAAGGATTAATATTTAATGGCTGTTCTATAATGTAGTTTCTACAGGCCAATCTTTCATCTTCAAAACTTTATCATCATAGACCCACAAAAGTTAGACTTCAATATGATAACAATACTTTATGAACACCAATTCCTGAATTCCCCAGCTGTCTCCTACAGACAATGATGGTGTTCCTGTGAGCCTTAAAAAAAAAAGATCTTACAACATTTAATTGTCTATTATCTATTCAACCTACACTCAGTACTGTTGAGCTTCAAGTGAGAAATGCTGGGAGGAGCTAGATCAGTGCCAGGACAAGATGACAAGTAATACTTTTGCAATTGAGGTCATCATCCCAAGATTAAAAGGAGACTGTAATCTAACTCCACCTGTTAGGAGTCCCAGGATTCCATGTTTAATATAAGAGAATGCTTGGGATGCCCTTATAATAGAAATTTTTGAAAGATCTCCAAGAAATGTATCAACCTTCCCATTGGTTAATGATTTTTTTTTTTTAATGCTGGTTAAATACTTCATATGTTCAGTGTCTAAGACTTAGGTAAAACAGGCAAAGGCAAGTGTCCATGGACCAGATTTTTCCCCATGCTTTACAGCTGCTGTAATTTGTATTTCCCCACAAAGCACAAATTCGCCTTTTCTCCCTCCTGCCTTTATGAGTGATGCAAAGGAGAATATACCTGCTCCTGGCTACCCAGAGAAATGGAAAAAAAAACACAAAACAAAGCAAAACCAACAAGAAAAAGACAAAATGCTAAATTGACTTGTGAAAATTTCATGTTAACCCTGGTGCAACAATCCTTTTGAGGAGCATAGGTAGGAAGGAGCCAGCTGTAGATGTTGGCCAATTCTTCTGGCCTAGAGGAATTCAGCAGCAAGTACTGCTCTCAGCAACGGTCATTGCTCTAGGGATTGAGAGCACTCCACCTGCAGCCCCCTTTCTGGTCTCTCAATATAATGCACATTCAAATCTGTCTACATTTATCTGGGGCTAAATTAGAGCAGTTGTTCTACCACCTGATAACACCTACTCAGCCAAGAAGGAGGCTCAGGAAAAGGAGAGGAGACCCATGGGCAGAAATGAAAACAGACTTAATAAAACAGCCCAGCTAATACCAATATACAGTAAACAAGGTTATACTCAGCCCAGCAAACATACAGTAGTCACAACGAACAGGAAAGCAGTCCCCAAGAGCAGGAAGAGAAGCACAACCAGGAGACCTCAAGACAGAAACCCCCTCATCCTCAGCAAACTTCCTCCTTTATACTAAGCATGACAGTTATGGGATGGAATACGCCTGTGAACCAACTCAGGTGAGCTGCCCTAGCTGATTCCAAATTGCTAATGGCCTTCAGGCCATGGCTGGCCTGGGATTCTGTCCTAGTGAAACCAGAACAAAATCTTGCACCACAAAGTGTGAAGAGCTGCCTAAAGGACAAGATACTGGTCACAAATCCAGTTTGGCATCAGCTTGTGTTTCCCAGCTAAAGAGTTGTTTACTTGCTTAACAGCAATCACTCTTCCCTTGCTAGCAAGTAAACTCATTACTCACCCCGGAGATGAGACATTCCAGACACCCCAAAATTCTAAAGAGCCTCATCTTGCTTAGATTCGCAGTAGGAATGTTTCCATCAGTTTTGGATCCGCAAACCTCATAGATAGTGAGTGTTAGTTTTGAGGGCTCATTTCTAATCTAGCGTGAGATTATGAATAAGTCCAGCTGGCAGAGGATAAAGCTGCTTATACACTGCCTTGTAGTCACATACCTGCTGCAATCATCTAAAAAACATGAATCCCAGCAGAGTCAAGAGTCAGGTCATGATGCCCATACAAACTCACTTTCCTTGAAAAGGATATATCCATGCAAGCATTTTGTTCCCTGTAATCTATTAGGTCCATAAAAATATGTTTGCCTTAACTTGTGCCTTCTGGGAAGGCTTTTCTTAGGATGCTATTTGAGTAGGTACATATCCTTAGGTTTCTCTGGAGGTGTAGAACACAAACCTGTGTGGGACAGTACCTACATGAGGTGCTGAGCTTTTCAGCTTATTCTCATTTTCAGTACAAGATTGACGGGACTTTGGTAATTGATGTTTCTCTTCCCCCAGCCTGCTCCACTGCCTCTTGTGGAAACCTACAGCATATAACCTTAATTGACCAAAGTTAGACCGTGAAGATGTGAGTCCTTGACTTCCGTGCAAGGTGAGAGCTGGATGGACGCATATGCCAGTTTTACCCAGCTGAGACCACTGACAGATGGGAAAACCCCAGACATTTGATTCCTGAGTGTATCTGCGATGCACAGTCTTTCTAATACAGCAGTATAAAATAGGTGCTTCCTTTGTGTGTTATCAAGGTTGTTTGAACAAAGAAAATTGTATCTAAGTACACAATAACACTTTGAAATCAGGAGCAACTGTGCTACTCATCTCTGTACAGAAGGCCAACAGCAACCTTGTTCTTAAAAATATTGTGACAAAGGGTGAGTTACATTTATTTAAATTACAGTTCTACTGCTTTCTAGGTTAATTGCCAAGTAGGGGCAATATTTTGGCTAATTGTTCTTTAAACAAAAAGTAGCACATCTTAAATGAAAACCCGAGTACTGGCAGTGATCCTCCAGGACCGTAAGTTGTGTGTAAAAGAATCCTTTCTTTAGCAGCCATGTTCAGTAGCTCCTTATTTCACAGATAGCTATGAGTTTGGGTTTACCCTAGAAGCAGGAAGGTATTAGCAAAACACACGAGCTTTAACTACTGCCAGAGCATTATCTCTACCAGCTGCTTCCCTTGCTGAGGAGGGACCACAGGAACAGCAAAGGCACAGGCTTCATTCCCCAAACTGCCTTTGAATGATGAAATGTCACTTGTTAAGTCATCTCTTCTTCAGTATTTGAGTTTTTACTGTCCCCATGCAAGATGTAGAAACTTATTCTAGTTCTCGGAGCACCTCAGGGACTTTTGGGAGGGAAAGCCAAAGGAGGCAAGGGACAGGAACTGCATGTTCCTCCTTGATGGCTGATCCTCAGGCCTTCAAAAGGAGAAGGTGAAACATCAGAATAAGAAAACGCCTCTCAACACACACTTGAAGAAATTCCCTATCCTTGTAAATCTGTTTTTGTGAGAATTAAGTGTGTCGCAAAGTCAATGACAATTTCATCAAAATCACTCTGAAGGAGCACAACAGGGGCAAGGTGATCATCCAGTGATTCCCCCTTTTGTTTCTGCACATTTCTTTGGGATGTGCTTTTTCTGTAATGTCTATGTCTGATGTTATTTTTTTCCTGGGTGCATAATATTCTTTTCATCCCCTCAAATTTAATTTTCTAACTTGTTGGCTTTATCGCTTAAAATTTTAGTGGAGGATTTGGGTGTGCTGCCGACAAATAATAATTTATATTGTATCAGTCAGTATCACTCCATTGTCTTAATCTTTCATAATGGTTTTTCTGCAGCTTCCAATTTTCCTCAGAATAAAACAAATTACTTAGCAAGTGGAATATCTTCTTGTCATAATAATTTAATATTAAAATGTCAATAAGATTTGGTACACACAGCAGAGGGCACAGAGCTACAGAGACAGAGCAGAAATGAAGTAAACTTAATAAAGTGAGAAGGTACAATAGGGATTGAGTCTGGCTCCTGCACTTGATATGAAAGAACCTTTTTATCCTGCAGTGCAGTACAATCATTGTGTAAGCAATAATATGATTGCAGGAGCACTTATGCCTGCTGCCTGCCCACTTACACCTAGTTGAAGCCCAGTACCAGTGTACACCCCTGGGGCTGTGTGTCCTCACCAGGGAAGGGATCAAGGAGCACTGGATGGTGACAATACATGGCACATCATGGTAGATGGGGTGAAACACAGTGGGGAAGGAAAGGATGGCTAGAGGCTCATGGTACATCCTGGCCACCGCCCAGCACCATCAGAGAGGACCCTTATAAAGCAGATCCACTGATTTTGTGGCTTATAGGTGGATGAAGGCTCCAGCCTATGGTTCAGCATCCTGGTCCAGGCACTGGGTCAGGATTTGTGCCGGGAAGTCTGATCCTTGCAAGCTTCAGATGAGACCTTAGCACGCAGTGTCATTTTGAAGCAGTCCTGGAAGGCCAAATTCTTCTTCTGATTCTAACTTACAGATTACACTGGCAGAAGAATGGCAAATGCTGTGGGTTTATCTAGAACATAATGAGTTTCCTAAAAATGTCTGGAAGTCTCAGGAGCAGGTATGTCCCTTCCCTCAGGACTAGGTGGTCAGCAGGACATGGTTTGGGAGCAGTCCTGCTCTTCCTTGAAGAAACCAAAATTCTATGCTTGTCTGGTTTCCTCCTTTTAACAAGGGAATATCTTATGCCATAGTTTTTGCCCTGCATAGCAAGTAGGCAACACATTTATGTTATTTCAACAGAACGCTTACCTGGAGTTAGCTGAAATACATCTCACTCTCTCCTACAGCTTCCCAAAAGCAAGCACCAGTGTGCTTGGGCCACACAGGAGGGCAGAGGGACACAAAGTCACTGCAGAAATGTTCCCACTAGCTCAGAGCATCAAATAGCTTGATGAAAGTTGGTGGAGTATTCTGCTGACAATTTTCACAAGAGATGAATAGGAAAGGTCCTTCATCCACTCTGGGAGGCTTTTCCTTATTAATTGCTGCCCTCCTATGTGTAAAAATAAAAGTAGTGAAGTGCAAAGTCCTTCTTACAGTCACAGTATTGAATGTTAGGATGACTTAACTGTCAAGAGCTGTAAACAAAACTGCCAGAAAAGGAGGATTTTTTGAAGCCTTGTGCCAGTGGAAGGATGTTTTCTGCTGTATGGTTAGATTCCCACTTCTCAGTTTGTACCAGTTTAAAACCACTTAGCGCTTTTTTGAGAGCTCATTCAACAGGACTAATTGCTCTGATAATAGGAAACTGATGCTGGTGTTCAGCCAGTATTTTCCTATCCTTTCTAGTGAGCACTTTCTGGCTGCCACTAGGAATCCCCGCCTCTTCGTCTATCTACATGTTAATGCAATTATCTACATCTTAAATACTTGTTGATGCTCACTATATTTCTCCGTCCCCCATTCAAATTTTAGCTCAGCAAAACTGCCATAATACAGCTTTTATTTATCACAGAACTCTCTCAGTCCTTCTTAATTTCTTTTCATTTGCTAGCTTCTTTCTGGTGTTGACATGGTCATAATAGAATTCAGGTTTCTACATGTGCCCAGCTGCTGGTTTATGGACAATATTCACATCCTCTCTCCCTTGCCATAACCCTGCTCATTCAGACCTGACTGTATGACAGACTCACTTGTTGCCACGCTGCATTGCCGAACCATATTCTCAGATACTAGCTATTTTGTTATTTCTGTATTGCCTCTTCCTGCTCAGTGTATCCTACCTACCAATACCAATCAGCACCACTTACCAATCCATCCACCCATTGCTTTCTTCTAATTGTACCTTGACTCATTTCTTTTCTCTCTTTGTCCACCAGTGTTTTTTCCAGGATGGTTTTCCCGTTTTTGTTTGCTATGCCTTCCAATTTAGGTTTCCTTTGGGAATTTAATTAATATGCTTTTTACCTGCTTTTCCAGGTCATTAATGATACTTCTGAGCAAGACTGGACATAATAAAAGCCCCTGAGGTAATCCTCAGTACAGCTTCCTCTAACTAGACATTACACGCTGATGCCTGTTTTGCACAGCTAACAGCTTTCGAGATACTTCTCAGCCCATGGGAAATGATTTATCTCCAAGGCATTCAAAGTGAGCTAGTTTTGGAGTGAGAGTTTGTGAGCCACTGTATAAAACTATTTACTAAGTGACCAAATACTGTAAAAGTCTGATATGTCTGCATTTTCAAATTCAATACAACTAACCCACCAAATTCCTTTTTGGTAAGGAACAACACCCACTCTCCTTTCTCTATTGCTCCTCTACCCTGAGATTTACACAAGTTCACTTAGCTATTGTGCATCATTAACCTGAATGTCTGCATCCTGCCTTGTCATGAAGGTCCTGTCTGGGAGCAACAGCACTTTTGGCCAAGAGGCAATGATGAGTTTCTCCTTCAGATCCACCACCACTAGCCTCTAGTAGCCATGACTGCAGCACATTGTGTGCTAAACACAGCCCAACGGTCCCATGTGAGTCCACACCAACTCCCATGGGCAGATTTGGTTCAGGCATGTGACTGTGTTCTACAAAACTAAACACAGAATGAACCTTACACCCTGCACCTCAACAAATTGCTCATTAACAGGACATTTTTTCAAAATTGGAAAGCTGCCTATTGTACTGGTTTGGGCTGGAAAAATGTTAATTTTCTTCACAGCAGCTGGTATGGGGCTGTGATTTGGATTTGTGCTGGGAACCGTGTTGATGGCACATGGATGTTTTCCTTACTGCTGTGCAGTGCTTACACAGAGTCCAGGTCTTTTCTGCTCCTCACCCCACCAATGAGCAGGCTGAGGGCGCAAAAGAAGGTGGGAGAGGACACAGCCACGACATCTGACCCCAGCTGACCAAAGGGATATTCCAGACCATAGGATGTCATGCTCAGCATACAAAGCTGGGGAGAGAAGGAAGCGGGGAAGAGGGGTGGGGGGGCGTGTTCAGAGTGACGTTTATCTTCCCAAGTCACCACTAATGTGATGGAGCTGTCCTGGAGGTGGCTGAACACCTGCCTGCCCATGGGAAGTGGTGAATGAACTCCTTGCTTTCCTTTGCTTGCGTGCACAGCTTTTGCTTTACCTATTGAACTGTCTTTATCTCAACCCACGAGTTTTCTTACTTCTACCCTTTTGATTCTCCCCCCCATCCCATTGGAGGGGCAGTGAACTCGTGGCTGTGTGGGGCTGAGCTGCTGGCTGGGATTAAACCATGACACCTCTACAGAGCCAGGTCTAAAAGCTCCTCATTGTACATGTTGCATTATGTGGTACTGTTTATTTTCAAAGGATTGCCCTATATGTGAATAAATTCCCCTTAATTCCTCGCTCTTTCCTCAAAGGACTGAGAAAAAAACAGCCCAGAAATTATTTGTAGGATTATTGAGCAAAATCCTTTCAAAATATGAAGGGAGCTGGAAATGACTTAAAAGCTCTATAGGGCCAGATTTTAAAATAAAGTATAAATTATGCACTATTATCTACCTATCACACAGAACAGTGTTGCATCCTACAGGGTACTGAGTGCAAAGTGATGGGCCAAGAACTGCATATAGATGTAGCTATTGCCAATTTATATGCCATTAATGAAGCAGTATTTGTAAAGCACTTGGGACCTTCAATTAAAAGTATTACTTTTTATTATTTTCCATATTATAACACTTAAGGGCAAAAAAAGGCCATTCTGGTAACTGAACAGAACAATTAAATCCAAGTGTGTGTCCACACAGACACAACAGAAGTGGGTAATTATACGCTGCTGGCAGGAGGAACGTGAGCAAGAGATGCAGCACAACTGCCTCAGCTCTGTGGGAATCCCAGATGGCATTCAGAAAACATTTCAAGGGGATCAAACCTGCCTCACGGGCGCTATATAAATTCACCATCATAAACACTGAATAATACATTACACTAATCTGATTGCTATTGACTGTTACAGTTGCATGTGTGACCTTGGGCATACATTAATCAAAGGCAGCCATTCATATTTCTATCCTGTGTCCTGCAGCAATGAGCAAAACTCATCTCAAATGTCTTCTTGTCCCTGTACCTCTTTCTGTTCCATCTGATGTCACTTGGAAATGGAGGCTGGTGTTTGGAGGGAAATGGCTTTTTTTACCCTCCTCTCTTTGTTTGAACACAGACAAATGCTCTGACATAGAATAATAAAAACATGCACCTTTTTGCCCACCCAGTGCTCTCTGAACCCAATTTAGCAAGTGACTCCATCCTAAAGAGCATTTGAACTTTAGAGTAATTAGTTTCTCAGCAGAGACTATAACTAATTGGAGAGATGCTTTGGAATTTCACCAGATGTGCTTATTATTTACCCCAAGAAATGAGGCATCGTCAAAATGCTCCTGTTGTTAGCATGCAGTGTTGTTGCTCATGTGAGGTGCATCAAGGTTTAAACCAGAGAAACCAATCTCCTATCAGGTCCTTTTTCCTTTGTCATTACAGAAGACAGCGAACACAATAAAGAGCTGACAGTGTGTTGAAAACAGAATAGGCATTGCTTTGCCTGCATTGATTCTCCTGTCCCTCCCCCAAGGCAATAAGATGATACTTAGCGTATTATATTGCAAAAATCTGATGCACATGCTGTCTGGTGTGCTGTCTCCTGGCCCGAGTTGGTCCTTGAGCATGGAGAGCTTTCCCCCAGGGCATGTTTAATCCCAACAGCAGGGATCTCTCAAAGCTTGGTATAAAAATATAAAATCAGACAATAATTCAAAATATTCTAACGAGCTGGGTTTGATATGGTTTCAGGCCATTGTCATGCAAATACATTTCTTTAACAGCCCTATTCTGTTACCTGAGAGCTAAGCATGACAGTCAATAAGTACTTTAAGAGGCTACGATTATTCCCCAAGCAAGTGTTGTAAATGCAGACCAGTTATATTTAAGATAAAATCTAAACAAGTTGTGGTAATACTAATACTATATGAATAATAGGCTCAACAACCATAGGTACCTGCTTTTTAAATGTTTGATGTAAAGATAAATAAAATTTTCAAAAATTTTGGATTGCTTTTATGGAAAGTTCTCTCCGTGCCTTCTCAGAGAGTGCTGAGATGGAGGTGCTGAAGAATACCTGGGCATGAAGGAGACATAAAGCAGAGCAAGTTGTATATTTACTCCTGCCAGTCAAGTAATCCTCCCTTCTGGCAACACAAAAAAGCATAGAACTTAATTAAGAGGGCCCATTTGGTCTACAAAGCCTTTTACGGTCCATGGCCTTTGCTCAGATACACTTACTTTTTCCATCAGTCACATCAGTACCTCCAGGTTGCTGTAGAGCGTTGCCAGGGGACCCCCTGGAAGCTTTCTCCTTTATAAATTTTTCACACTGGTTCTGTTGCCTGGAGTGGACTTCCATGCCGTAAGAATACATCCCGATCCCCCCAGACCTTTATCAACCCTCAGTGCATATGGCATGATGAAGAAAAATAGTACATGTAGACCACTTTTCCTGCTTTTTTTTTTCATTATGCGGCAACTCTTCAGCACATAAGAGAGAGTTTCAGGACAAATTAAGGGATATTTTAGGAAATCTGAAGAGTGGTCTTAGAAGGATGCACCAAATTTTGTAAGGAGAATCTCAAGGCCATATTAGTCCCTTGGATATGCCTATTGAATGGCTATTGAATTCGGAAAAGTGTTAGTTATTGGACTCCCTTGAAAATGAAAACTCATGACAGAGTTTGATGTCTTTGTGGGCTCTTACCCAAATGACTCAACACGAAATGGTCACGCATTGGAAATCACGCTGCAAAAGTACTTTTCTTGTCCCTACTATCTTCCCTCCTCGCATCCTACAAGGAAAACTCAATCCAGCCCCCGCATGGAAGTCCAAAAGGGAGGATTGCTGGTTATTGCACATAGGGATGTTTCAAGGGGAAAACTTTCTCTAGGAGAGATAATCTAGGAATTCATCCTCCTGAAATCCACATTAAAGAAATAATTTAAAAGAAAGGCTGAAGACTGCATCCTACAATGCCTGGCTATTTTGTACTCCTGTGAGTCAGACAGCTGCTCTTTTTCAAACCTGCTCTCCCTTCTCACCAGGAAAGGCAGAAGTTAAGGAGCCTCATCTCACTTACACCAGTTTAAAGCCAGCATAACTTCTTACTCTTGCGGGTGTTACTTTTGATTTATACTCATAACGCTGAGGAGAAAATCAGATCAAGGGAATATAAATCAAACAAAGATCAATACTGAGCATCAAGGTACTAATTCTATCTCCCGAAACAGCCCATAGAACCTGCAGGAAGCCAGGAGACAATTCCCCGGCAAAAGCACAGCAGATTTATGCTGAGGTTTGGTCCTGGTGCAGGGGAGATGTTGGAGGTGGAAGGGGATGGGTCTGCTCTGCACGCTATTAAGAATCTGTGTCTGTCTGGGCTGTCAAACAGTCTGTAGGCAGCTTTGGGAGGTTGTCATAAATCAGCACACCCTTGCATTGGGGATGGTTGCTGAGAGCCAAGCTGGTTTAAAATTATCTTTTCACTGTATTTTGCCTTCAGGAACCACTACAGAACCTCAGCTTCACACTTTTCTCAGTGGAAGGACCACAGGATAAGAAATAATAGGTGGCTGAGAGCTCTTTCCCAGAACCAAACTCTCCCAAACAGCATAGCAATGTTTTCTTCCTTTTCCTCCAGTGACATGACAAGAGTAAAGCCGGTCTTTAAAGTGTGCTGAAATGTTTCCTGACTTGAGCAAAAGTGCACTGGCTGGAAAGGGCTGGGCCACTGGTCCGTGGGAGGACACAGTTCAGTGGTTCAGTGTGCTCTGTAAGCAGCCCACTAAGTGCCAGGCAGATGTTCACACGAGCCAACAGCTTGTCTGGTGGAGTCTTAATTTGGTTTTAGGAGACATATTAAAAAGGATGAGGTGATTTGGCTGCTTTATGCCAGCACTGGTAAATGTGACTATATATATTATAAAACTCTGAAATCAAAGAGCTTGGAAGAGGAGGAGGGGGAGAGGCATAGAAAATGGGCAAGTATTTTGTACATTAGAAAATTTTATAGCTTATTGATCAAAGAACAAATTCTGCAGTACCTTGCTTTGTAGAAATTTGCAGGGAAGTGTGATTGAAAGGGGAGATTTTTTGGGGGGTGTATGGGGGGCATGTTAAATTGCAATAGCCGATAGCATAATTAAGTAATAAAACTCTCCAAGCAGTAATTGTAGGACATGCCAAACAGAGTTATAAGGCAGGAGGCCAAAGGCCAGGTGATTAACCATCTGAGAAGTGTAACAATTCCCTGGAAATGCCCAGCCCAGAGTGCTGTTGCTGCAGTGAAATATAATTTAATAAATGCCAAAGAGTAGGACTAGCTTTACATTTCAACTCTGAGCCGATGGCAGTGCCTCCCATTAGTCTCCCAGTCTACATGAAAAAGAGTCAAGGGAGCTGCCCAGGGCCCTCATTACAAGGCTGAGCACACAATTTCTTACTTTGTGCTTGTGAAGCTCAGTCTTCCCTTGACTCATCTCCTCCAAGCTGGGCTGTGGTGCTCAGCATGACCACGTCTTGCCTGACCCAGCACTTGTTGAAGCTAGTGCACACTGAGATGTTTGATTTTGCTCGGGACAGGACTGGGAGTGCTCAGTCAGCTGAAGATGAGATGTGTTTTAGAAAGCTGCTCTTCATCATCTTGTACCAATTGCAACAGTCTCCTAGCAAAGGTGTGGTGTCTCACTTGAGTGTATCTAAGACATCTACTGAGACACACTCTGGGGATAATTCCTAATGATGTAGATTTCACACAGAGAAGTTTCTACTTCATTAGCTCCGAAGAAATAAATTGAAAAAAAAAAAGTGATCTCTATCTCAGCACAGAGATACATAAAATCGTATTTTTCTCTGAACATCATTCTGTCTGCTGCTCCAGGAGCGGAGGCAGTAAATACATTAATGAACTAAGATGCCTTGTAGTCATTCACACTTCAAGAACTCATGGTTGGGCTGAGCTCAGGACTGCGCTGGTTTTTAGCCATTATAGGTAATATATAGTATATATATAGTACAGTACTCCTGATGTACACTTGGACCACATCTATACAGGTGCCAGCCTCCTGTTGAGCATTGCTACCCTGCTGCAAGATATACCTAAAAGGTCTAAACTAGCTGCTTTTTAATTTCATTTTTATGTGCCTCCTGCTCAAGGAATAGGAGTTCTTGACTTATCTTCTTTAAACAATTTGCTATTTTTTACCTCTCCCTACCATCACCCCTTATTCCTCTAACGTCTAAGATATATAGTTCTAATCTTTTAATCTCTCCACACACTGCAGCTTTCTGTTCCCTTAATCATTTTCACTGCCTTCCCTAGACCTTTTTTATTTCTGCTCTATCCTTCTGCAAGACTGGAGAGCAAAGCTGAGCAAAGTACCCTTGCTGAGGCATCGCTTCATATAAAAGCTACATAATAATTTTATGCTTTCATCTGCCTTTTTCTTAATGCAAACGAACATTTTGTTTGCTTTTCTGGCAGCTGTTTCTTATTGAATAGATGTCTTGTTGGCAATGATGCCTGCCTCCTCTCCTGAGTACCTACAGTTAATTTAACACCAACTCCACCTAGAATTAGTTCAAATTGGTTTTTTTTTCTTTTCAGTACACTTCACCTTCTGCTCACTTAAACTGCGCTGATCCCTGAAATGTAGTCTAGCTCTTTAAGAGACTTCTGAATTGATTTACAGTTTTATTGATGCTTTTGGCAATCTAAATTGTTATTTTGGCTCCACAGTAGGGCTGGTCCTGGAGCATCACACTCCTTGCCTTATCCTGACACGGTTATTACTCTTTCCTTCATAAGAGAATCGATGCCCACGGAGCTGCTTACTCGCCCAAGAAAAGTTTATAGGACACTATTTAAAACCTCGTTGCAGATGGAAATTTTTGAAAGCTGCTTCCTTCTCCACTCAGCTGCGGGGACATGAAGAAGTGTAATAGACTGGAGAGGAATTATTATTTTCTTTTACAGAACTGTACAGTTTTGTCCCTGAGATAACATTAAGCAGCATTTTATAACTACCATATTTTTAACTCATTTATTTGATTAAAGCGAGTATTGTTCTTCTTTGCTTTTCAGGTGTTTCTTAAAATGAGAAATTCACACAAACTCTGTACCTGACACTCCTTCAGCATACTATGCACGTGACAGTGCATAAGCAAGCTTGTGTGACTTTTGGTATAACCTCAAAGAAGCAGCACATTGGCTCCATTTCCGTGTTTGCATAATGCAGACCATGATAGCAACCTTTCTTTGTTAAGTACATTGAACCCGTTCATAGCAGCTATACTATAAAGATTTTTTTCTTCTAACCACATGACATATGCAAGTGCTACCACATCTTTCCATTTTTCTGTAAAATCCACTCTTAAATCATCATAATACCAAATTTCCATTAACATTACTGACTGTCAATAAACATTCATGATAGAAGAACACATGTTTTTATCTGCTATTTGAAAACACAGCCTTATGAGCATCCATGGAGGTTGTGTAGGCACAAGAGCCTGCCTGGAGACTTCCAAGGACCACGCTGCCTGCTAAAAGCTCTAGATGCCTGCTACCTGAGACCTTTATCTCATTTCTGGAGTGTTTCTGAGCATATTAACATTAAAAGATAACCAGTTATGTAAATAAGTCAAATGTATTACTTATTTCAATGACAAAATTAACTCCTCACTTTATTAGGCAATAAAAATGCCTGCCTTCCTCTCCCTTCACCCACACTCTTCCTCAGCCTCAGTTACAAATCACTTCTTTGTTCCACTAAAGTGGTAGAGAACGCTATCTCCTCTGCAATTTCCTTACCGTGTGTATGTGCGTGAGAAACCTTTTTCTCCTTCTCTGTTCTCTCTTGGGTCTTGTTAAATTTGGCACTCTCCAGCCCCTTTTTGTGGGCAAGGCTGATGAGGATGGAGTAGGTTCTCCATGTGGGTCTACCGAAGAGGTGTGTGGCAGAGCTGACAGCTTCAAACAGGCAATAGTTATTCCTAGAACAGCAGAGGGAAGGAAACATCATCATGTTTACCTCTGTGAAGGTAATTATGGAATTATTTTATGTGAGAATGAGGAAGGGATTCTTTAATAATGCAAAAATTAAATAAAATGAAAGTATCACAGAAATACAGAATCATCGAATCATCAAATCATGGAATTATTGAATCATAGAATCATTGAAGGGAAGGGACCTTAAAGATCTTCTAGTTTCAACCACCCTGCCATGGCAGGGACACCTCCCACTAGACCAGGTTGCTCAAAGCCCCATTCAACCTGGCCTTGAACACATCCAGTGATGGAGCATCCACAGCTTCCCCAAGCAACTGAGTGTCTCACCATCCTCAGTGTGAAGAACTTCCTAATTTCTAATCTAAATCTTCCCTCTTCCATTTTCAAACCATTAACCTTACAACCTACCCTTCATGATGTCTGTGCATATATCATGTTTCCAGCTTAAAAATAGAACCATTAAAACTTAACTTATTATATTATACTTTTTAATGCCTGCTTTTATGTTTTGGCTGTGTATTAAGTAATATTCCTGAACTACCTACCATCGCAAGTACAGAAAACATTAAATCATTAAATATATTTCACAAATTTTTACTGTGTAAACATGCCAAAAAGTCAGCAAATACAGGATATTTATTATGGGAGGCACGTGCTTCACTTACCTGGTGGACACTCTACATATACAGTTAAGTCTCAGCTGTATTTAGGTTGTGCTTTTCTAAACAAGGTAACTTTGCTGAGCTGTATGCCAATAACTAGGCAAATAGGCAAGCTAAAATAAATGCAAAGGCTTGTGGAAATGTATGTCCACCTCTGCAGCTGGCTGTAACATAGGCATGGCAGTTAGTGGAAACAGGCTTCAAAATGAAGTATTTCTTTATTTTGAAGGATATTGAGACTTTCTGAAAGTTTCCTTCTCTTTTCAAGAACAGAGACCAAGTGTAAAATGCTGTGGTCCTGGCACTTAGGAAACTCCATGTGAATTTTTTTTTTGGTTTCTGGGAAATGGTAACTGTTCAGAACAAAACAGTTTTAAAAGCCATGTTTTCCTTTGAAATGGAAATTTCAGGTACACTAGCTGGCTGTATTGAGTCCTTGGTTACTGGCTATTACAGTCTAAGTGCTCCCCCGTGTGTTTGGTCTCATCCACTTGCTATAATTTTGGCTAGAAATTCCCTGCAAGCTTAAAAAAAAAAAAAAAAAAAAGGGCTGGGGAAAAAGTCGTCAGATTCTAGGAAAGTTTCTAGCTCATCTCTGTGAAATACCAAACATCTTTCAAGAAAAAAAAAATTTAAAAAAATATATATACATATTTAGAATTCTTAGTCATGGTCACACTTCTGTCTCTCCAGCCTTTTAGGAATCAGTCTCTGAATTGCTCCACAGGTTGATTGAAGCAGTTTAATTGCACAACCAGGTCTGTGTGGGATGGGAGAGGTGCCAGTGACGTTGTCATCTCCAGCTTAGATACTCCCAAGACCCCCTGGTGATTGGAAATAGCCCAGGGGCAGTGAGGAGGAAGGGAGCACTTTGACCTTGTCTCAGGGCTCAGGGAAGCTCCCCAGGAAGACCCTGTGAAGAATGAAAACCTTCCTGCCAAGAGCCTGGTCCAACATGCTGAGCAGCAAAGCAAGCATCATAAATTGCACACACTGGTCATTTGTGCCACAACCAGATGTCTCAGTAATCTATCACAAATTAAGCTGTAGCTGATAAACATTTTTTTTTCTTTGCTGCTCATTATTAATTATGGCTTCAGGGGAGTCACATGCATTTGGAGAACAGGAGTGGAAAGTTTTCAAGTTCTGATATAGCATCTGCTCTGGAGGAACATAAGAAGTTTACAAATCCAGACTGAAGTGTGTGCTGCAGGTTACCTGACACAGCCAAAGGTGAAAGGTGTATGTTTGTGAATGTTCTCGCTGATGTTCTCCATTGATTTTTCTGAGACCGCCCAGGCAAATCATTTAAACTCAGTGCCTAAGTTTACTCATACCTTGGATGAGCAATGTATGATATAAAGTGAATGCCTCCCACAGACCCCATGAATCTTTAATTTATGCTTGTAAGGTGACTCGAGCTGTTTCGTTTGAATTCGTAACTGCAAGACATTACTAATAATTCAAAAGCAACAAGTGGCAACAGCCTTGTACCTGTGGATAAATATTTAGATTTGTAGCAAACATTTTTCACCTATGAAAATAAAAGTGACATTTGCCAACTCCAGGTCCTTTTACCTTGGAAAAGTCTTCCAGGTCTCTCCCTACCCAGGCATTACAAGTTCTGCCTCTGTCCTGCAGACTCCAGCTTCCCGCTCCTGAGCACGGCTTTGCGGTGACTAATCCTTTCCCTCCACACGGTATTACATGGATAATTGCACAGATACTACATGCCTTTTAGCAGACTTACTGGAATATCTTGCACTACCGTACAGCAGATATCTTTTATTTAAAAACTTCTGCTGGAGTATTTAACATTCTCTTTTTTTCACCATTCTTCAATCGATTCACTGAGGCCAATTCCTAAGCAGATGCAAGAATACATTTTAGTTGAATTTCAGGGGATACTTATTGCATGTTAAATACCACTAGGCAATTATTTAATGAGGTTTAACAAGTATGTAATAGATAGATTACTTATGACCTAGATGTGAAACCTCAATGAATATGTTTAATCAATTGGCATTCAATTAACATACATTAGGCTTTTCCTGCAGCACAGCGCTTTATTTTAGCTGTCTGGCTAACAGACTAGGCTTGTCTACTTGTTAACTACTTGCTGTCCATAACTTAGGTCCAATATTGTAACTGTAATTAAAAAAAAAAATTGCAAACTTGCTCTTGATGAGTTTATTAGCCTGTAATTACCCATTTAGAAGTGTAAATCCCATTTGGTGGGTCAGTATACTCAATTTTATCTTCTATGCATTCACAACTGGAGGGCCCTTTCTATACCCCAGACAATTGTGTCCATCCCTTTTTTCTAATTTAGCAAAAGAAACTAGATAGTACCCTTCTTTGAATGACAAGATTTTCACTGGCTATGAAAAAGTTATATGGGATTAAACTGGAATATAAATGAGCACTGCTGATGGATGTCCTAGGGTGGAATTACTCTCTTGAAACATCACAAACAATCCAGAAACTCATATGCATCTCTGTAGTGCTATAGTTTAATTAAAGCTTAGTAAGGAACAACAAATTTATAGGGCTCTTTGTCCAGTTGTATTCATTAATTTATGTGTAACGTGGTGCTTTTTGTTCTCATCGGCAATAGAAAAAGTGTCTCCCTCCAAAACTTGTGAGGAATACATAAAGCACTGTTAAATAATGTTGAAGGCAAACTTAGCCAGGAGAACCGATGAGAAAGGAATGAATTTTCAGCACCACTCTAAAAGTGCTACACAGGCTCGGTAACACGTGACATCTTTGGCTTCCTTTAGAGATTTGGAGACACTCTTGTCCCCACCTCTGTGAGTACAAACAGCTAAAGCATTTGCTTCACACAGTTGAAAAGAGAAGAGGAAGGTAAAAAACATGGGTAATGCTGAATAATATTTTCTGTATATGGGTTAATTTTGCTACAGAGACCTACAGCTTATTCCACCCAAGCTGATGCACAGAGCTCTGCAACGTGGTTTCTAAATTCTGTCCTTTGATCCCAGTCTAATTCCCTATCTGACTTTACAGGCTTCACATCACCATGTGCTGCACAAAGAATAATGCAGAATTTTTGGAAAAGGGAAAATGTTTTTGTGAAGATAGAAGCCACAGTGGGAGAAGTGCGAAAACAACCCAAATCTTGGCATACTGCTAGCTGGCTTAAGAACACATAAAATGCCAGTTTTGGTTCAATTCTCCTTCTTTCAAGCAGAAGAAACCTCAGTGCGCTCTGAGGAAGAGCTGGAGTGGAGGTTCAAATATTGCAGATTCCTCACGGATCTTCTCCACACATCAGGTAAGATGGACTGTGTGCCAGAAGAATAGCTGTGTGCTTCTGTCCAATTTTAATTTATATCTTTATCTTGGGGTAGGTTTCTTTTTGGAAACTCTATGACTCTGGCTAATTTGCCATGTTCTGTACTTACAAGTACTGCTTTCTAGCACAAAATCTCGTAGTTCCATGGCAGGAAGGCTGGAACTAGATGATCCTTGAGGTCTTTTCCAACCCAAACCATTCTATGATTCTATGATTCCAGGCTTCTTTGGTGTCAGAATCTGAAGGGCTGCAAAGCAAGAAGATGCATTTTGTTCTCTTCTTCTGCAGAAAGGACACCCTGCAAGATTAAAGTAACTGGATTTTGATCAGCATTTCCCATTTGCACTGGGCACTTTACGAATTGAAATGTAAAAGGTCAAAGCTCCAAAAGCATTTTTCATTTCTAAAGAGGTTTGTTCACCACTGTAATTTAATAGCCATGCCAAAGCTGATAAGATTTTGGAATTTGTCCATGGCGTGTATTGATGTCACAGGTCAAAAATAAAGGCTTCAATGTAATTTATTTCTGCAAGCACAGTGAAGATAATAACTCAAGCACAGAGCAATATGTTAAAACTAAATTATATTCAATAAAGATGACTTATGCCAGTCTTCTAAAAACTAAATACACTTGGCTCAATTCAAATGTGCTCATTACTGTGGTATGGTGGCCTCCAAGAGGTACTTCAGCATTACACAGTGGTCAATGTTCGGTTCTGGATCTAGGCTCTGGGGTTTGAGACCACTGAAAAGGGGAGGAGGTTGTTCCTCCTTTCTCTGTCAAAAATCTGTCTTGAGGGAGCATTTTCCTGCACCGGCTTCTCCTTCTATTTTGCTTTCTGCTGGATGGAGTGATGCATAAGAACAAAAATTTGTTCTTGTTATAAATAGTCTGTGCATGTGATAGAAGAGGGAGGAGAGCAGATGCTGCACACATAGCTTCAACTGGAATGTCACGCTCTAATGTGCAGCTAGGGATGGGGGAAGGGGGTACTTCCAAAACACAGGGAAAGAGAATTATTGACAGAATAGGTACAGCAGAAGAAGCCAGGTACAGCATCTCCTCAACTACCCAAACTGTAATTTAAAGCCTCTCACATTGAGGGTCAGTAGTTGGTCCACTCTTAGTCTTTCATCCAGTGATCTGAAGGAGAAGGCTGACAGTGATGCTGTTCTCCCATGTCGATATTCACTGGTTGCAAGAAATCCAGCATTGTCATCAGTGGAGTGTTGAACTTCTCCCTTACATCAAAACAAAAATCAGCAAGTTTCAGTACCAACTCCAACAAATCTTTTAGCTTTTGTCCTTTTTTATAACTATTTTAGCACATTGCTTTTGCTTGTAAGGGTTTCTCTACAGGACCGAGAGTTTCTCTGCATGTCTCTCATTTGAAGCAATGAGGCTTGATTTGGGCTACTTGCTTCTGACTGGCAGTAGCTCCTCCTGAGAATTTGTAAAGTCATAAAACAGTTGTATTTGTTTTCAGAGAATCTTACAGGTTTATGTCCTCAGGCTATAGGTTCAGTTTTTGAGACACTTGTAAGAGCTGAAGACAGAAACTACACTTCCCAGCTGCAGGCCTATGGGGCTGCCCAAGCACTGGAGACACCATCAAGGAAAGCATAGGTTGCCCTGCTCATAGCCTTGGTTGAGACACATCCAGGGAGAGGCAGCCACCCAGTTGTTTTGTCAGTTACCTGGCTCAGCATAAAGGACACAGCCACCAGAAGCAAGCATAAGCTGATTTTATTATCTAAGTCCAGTGGATACAGGGATGACACAACATAGTTAGCAGTGGGGTGAATAAGTAGTGTAATGAATCTAATCATAGTAAAGGATATAACGGAAGAAGGAACAAGCCCAAGCATCATCATACAAAAACCACTAGGGTGATTGTTGTGAAGATACATTACCTAGTACGTTACCCCTATCCTGTCCTGTTTCGTGTCTTGCCCTGCCATTGCTGGGGAGCCCTGGCTGCAGTGAGAAGTCAGGCAGCCTTTCTGGTAATGGGGAAGTCCTACGCTGTGTGTCCACCTGTAGGCAGGCTTCTGACCTCACTGCAAGTGGGTCCAGCTTTTATAACATTGAATAAACAACTCTGGTCGCATGAGCAACCTTAAAAATAACTTCAAAGGCAGGACACCTGGCAGCTTTCCTCCTTCTTGGGCTCTGTCCAAGGGCAGCCAAGGCTAGGAAAGAGCCCAAAAAGGGGGTATCTCTATCTGTTTCGGGTTTGATTACATATTTCTCAGCCTAGCTGAGTGGCTGTTCCCACAGCTAATCAGCTAGTCTCGCAGCAGAAAGAATCCTCTGCTGGTTTCTGTGAGAAAAAACACCCTGTCTGGTTGTGAGATTCATCCACAGGTCAACTTAAATTCAGGGCCTATTGCTCAGGCCCTAGCACTTCACCAGTATGCAGGCAAATACCAAGGATGCTGCACTGGATAAACATACAGATCTACGATGAGCCCTAGGATCTATAAAGCAAGATAACATCAGCTGATGTGCTTCTCCAGAGCTGCACTTCTAGCAGTGGAGTCCTGCTGGGAGCAGCAATACTTCTGTACAAGTTTGCATCGAATTTGAAATCTTTAGGTTATCTGGATGATTTAGGTTTCTGTACAGTGTCTACACAACTAATAATTTTCAGTAATTTGTGTGTCAGAATAATTTCTTATACACTAGTATCAAGTTGTAATTTATCCAACTTCACACACCTACAAAGAGCTACAGGGATGAGAGGAAGGGTCAGGGCTGTAGTTGTCTCCAGACTCTAATGAAAATCCAGGCATGACTTCCCCTAAACAATGGGAGATTATAGCAGAAAGAAAACAAACCACTGTGAGGAAAAGCAATCAAATAGCAGTCCTGATTATGATAATAAAAATGGTGAAAGATTGGTGTCATTTACCCTGCTATTACTGCTGCAGTTGCAGAATGACCACTGGTACAGACTGAATGAGGCTAGAATGAATCATAATTCTCATGGAAAGGTCTAAGATTAAACTAAAAAATGAATAAAATCCTAATTAATTAACAAAATCAACACAGAAAGGCCGTAAGACAAGCACAGAATCAATTTCAATTTGAACTGAAAAATAAAACAAGTGCTACAAGGCTTTGATTTACAGGTCACACATCTTCCTGCAGGATGCTATCAACCACTAACAACCACTACCAGTTTACAGGCAAGTAAACCTAAAGGCAGGGCAGATGAGGTCATCCAGTGTGTGTGTGAAAGTGTTGAAACAGCAACATCAACTTCTCCAAAATATCCTCACAAAAGCAGCGGAAGAAGCTCTCTATAAAACGAACAATACTGGAAAATGCCACAAGTCAAGACATGAGGAAGGAGATGGATCATGAAGCTAAAGTGGCTTCTTGAAGAAGCGACAGGAAAACACTTCATCTACTCGCCAAGGTCCTTACTGTCAGGTTGCTGTAGCTGGAGCCCCTCTTACGAATTAGCAAAGGAGGATTTTTAACAGCAAAAAAGCAAAAGGTGAAGTGGCCAAACGACTATTAAAAAGCACTTAAACAGACAGAAACTACATGAAGCTATTGACTTTGGCAAAAAACTTCCAGCATCAAGAAAAACAACAGTGAAACACTGCACAAGAAAACTCAACAGCAGTTTTCTCAAAGCTGAAGTCCATATTGTTACTGAAATGGTGACTATTTGCTGGGATGGAAGCACAGAGGCAAGAGCTCTGCAAAACCTAGGGCCAGCAAAGCCCTGCAAGGAAACAGCAAAATGGCTCTTTGGTCCCGACAGGAAAGAAACAATGTCTGATGAACTAGGAAGTTCTTCTGCAGTGTCTTTCTCTGAAGAATACAAGAGTCGATTATGGTAAGCCCTGCATGAGGAGTATCATGGTTTGACCCAGAAGACTCCATGTTTACCATAAGAACAAATAAAAACAGTATTGATCATAATAAAAAATCCAACCAGTAATCCGCAGACCATTCTCTAAGCTCAGGGAAGCATTATC
Source organism: Coracias cyanogaster (assembly GCA_033124195.1). NCBI lineage: Eukaryota > Metazoa > Chordata > Aves > Coraciiformes > Coraciidae > Coracias > Coracias cyanogaster. The sequence continues at coordinate 90,031 of JAVSBS010011998.1, read as the reverse complement.
ATATAACTTCAAGATTGCAAAAAACACTTGACAGTGTCTGTTGCAAGTGCATCTGGAGGTGTAACACAACACAAATGAAGATGTACCCTCTTCAGCTGCTGTCCCAAGGTCAGGGTTAACACAGTGACAGCTCGTTTGCCTAATGCTACAGCAATGCTGAAGGCAAAGGTGAGTTATCCCACACCTACCACTTGGCATTGCCACCAGCTTCACTGCAAGAAATAATTAACAAGTCTCCTTATGAAATATACAATGTGCTTTCAAAGATAGCTATACTAAAAAAAAAATCAAATATTGTAATGACAGCATCACTCTTGCAAATGACAGCTTAGCCAACATTGCAGTGAGGACCAGAAGGCTACGCAGAACTGTGGGGAAAACACTGATAATATTCACATTACAAACAAGCTTAGCAGTCACTGCAGTAGTTTCAAACTCAGGAACAGCTTTGGAAGCTAGGGATGACAAGCAACAAACCTCTTTGCATATGTCGGCAGCAATCTCCTGCGCCATGGAGATTTCAAAAAGGAAATAATGCTGTGAATTAGAAGATGGCCATTGCCTGCACAACTTTAAAAAAATATTTGCTTATTGAAGCTCTGCAGCTTCATATCAAAATGGGCATTTTTGCTTTTTACATTTCCATCTTAACATACGGATGTGAAAACTGAAAATCCATAGCAGATACAGGCAGATATGAAATGCCTTTGAAAGCAAATGTTGTATGGAACTCTTGATAGCAAATAAAATTAATTCCTAAAAAATCAGGTGTCATTGGTAAACCCCAGCCAGCAACTAAGCACCACACAACTGCTTGCTCGTTCCTTTCCCCTCCCAGTGGGATGGGGAAGAGAACTGAAAAAAAAACCCAACCAAAAGCAAACTCCTCACGGGTTGAGATAAGAACAGTTTAATAACGGAAATAAAATATAATAATAACAATAATAATCAAAATAATAATAACTGCAATTTAAATGAGTATAACCAAAAAAAGAGAGAGAAACAAAGCCCAAGAAAAGACAAGTGATGGCCAATGCAGTTGCTCACCACCCACTGACTGATGCCCCAGCATTGATGAGCACCTCCCACCCAGCTCCCCCCAGTTTATATACTGGACGTGACGTCATATGGTATGGAACATTCCTTTGGCTAGTTGGGATCAGCTCTCCTGGCTGTGCTCCCTCCCAGCTTCTTGTGTCCCTCCTCACTGGCAGAGCACAGGAAACTGAAAAATCCTGAACTTAGGATAAGGGCTACTGAGCAACAACTAAACCATCCACATGTTATGAACATTACTCTCACACTAAATCCAAACCACAGCACTGCACCAGCTACTAGGAAGAAAATTAACTCTGTCCCAGCTGAAGCCAGGACATCAAGGAATTATCAGATCTCAGCAATCATGCTCTCTGAAGTTATCCAAAAAAAGGCAGTCTGATGTATCTGCTGAGGAGAAGGTCAACATATCTGCCCACATCTGCACAGCAAAAAGAACATGTGAGGGATCTGTCTGAAAGGTCCCCTCCTAACTCTACTCACCCTCTATTCAAAGGAGAAAATGTAACACATTTAACAATATAAGCTACATGCTAAGGTAGGCTGGCTGTAGGATGTCTTTGAAAAATTTCTGGGAAGGCCTGGAATCAACACAGTGGTGTGAGAAAAAACTGTTGTGGTGAGCTTAAAAATAAATGGATGGGTAGGCGGGATGGGTAGAGCAGGGAGCATCTAGAAGTAATAGAGAAGAAAGGAAACAGGCCATGAAAGAGCTTGAAGAAGGGAAAAATGATGATAACAAAAGGCCTGAGGAAGCGCAGCTGCACAGGGAAGCAATTTGGAAAGCAATACTAAGTAGGAAACTAGTCAGCTGAGAAATTTCAAAGCTGTCTGTATGCACATGCAAGAGCAACAGAGCAAAGGGAGTAGAAAAGCAGAAGACTCTGCAGAAAAGGAGGAGGTTGGGATGGATGACCAGTGCTGCACGATGGTGCCATGGGGCACAGCACAATGTGTACAGCCCACAGTGGAATCAGAGCAGTCAGCCCTACAGGTAAGTAAATGGATCAAAACTGATCTTCATCTTGATACTTCTAGCAGGACAATCTAGATGAAATGCTGTGGGCAGTAATTCTGGCTTCCCAACATGACTCAGCTTGCACAGTTGGAGTCATCTCAGACAATTTTCCTCAATGTCAGAAGGAAGCAGAGTGTAAGATCACATTCCCGTTATCAATGGTCATAAAGTCTTTTGGCTGGCTTCCTAGATCCAAGATGGATGTACAAGTAGATCTGGGCTAATCTGTTTTGCCCGTTGATATCACAAGACTTTTGCCTCTCCTGTGAAATCTTCCCAGGGGTCAAGCAATGCAGAAGGGTTGCCAGATTCTCACAGCCCTTCCGTGTTCCCCTGGTCTTACTGCTCTGCAGCTGCACAGCCTTGGAGCAGCTCCAGCCACAAGTTAGTATAAATTTTCTATTAACTCAGCCTATTTCTAATAAAAAAATAACAGTAACACTACTGGGTCAGATCAACTGTCCATCTGGCTTAGTTTCCTATAAAGAAAGAGGTTTTAAAAAGCTAATTTGTAGAACAGCTTGGCACAAGGTGAGTGAACACATTCAGTTACATTTCATAGGTTTCAAGTCATTTACTTGAGGGTGAAATAATATTTCTGCTGTCCATTATGTTCTGCAGCATGTTCAGGACTACTCTGCAACTAAACTGTCAGATCAATACTAGCGGTTATTAAAAATGTGTTTTTAAATAGAAATGTTGAGAAAGAGCAAGGATGCTTACAAACAGACCTCAGGAAGGATCAGAAAGATTACTAATTTTGGAGGAAATACGGAGCTCTGCAAGACTGGGATTGTCTTAGACAGGACAATGGCAAAGTAACAGAGAGATGAGGTCTCTTACCCCTTCTTTCTCTGTGTGCAATTACCCATTGCAGTGGTGTGGATTTGTGCAGAGTTTTTGGTGACCCCGGACCACACTTATAACAAGGAATGGACGTTAGTGAGACTAAGGTGAGCACAGCAATTAGTGTAGTCTACCTGCAGAGCCTCTGGCATCTTCCTACACGTGGGCTGTGGCTTAAAGCACCAGCCTTAAATCTCTGTGAAAATACTATGCTTTTATGCTTGCAGTGTGTTAGAGTGCCACTGACCTTGATCTCTGCCTTGGAGCAAGCCCGTAGACAGGGGAAGCCCTCAAAGCATCTTTCTGTCCCAGCACACTACAATAGATGTACGCTCAGCCAGCATGACCATGGAATCACAGAATCATAGAATGCTTTGGGTTGGAAGGAACATTTAAAGCTCATCTAGTCCAACACCCCTGTTCTGAGCAGGGACATCTGTCACTAGAGTAGGTTGCTCAGAGCCCCGGCCAACCTCACCTGCAATGGTTCCAGGGATAGGACATCAACCACCTCTCTGGGCAGCCTGGGCCAGAGTCTCACCACTCTCAGTGTATAAAGTCTCTTCCTTATATTTAGTCTGAATGTACCCTCTTTTAGTTCAACGCCATCACCCCTTGTCCTGTCACAACAGGTCCTGCTAAAGTCTGTCCCCATCTTTCTGACAGGCCTCTTTAAGTATGGAAAGGCCACAGGAAAGTCTGCCTGGAGCCTTCTCCTCTCCAGGCTGAACAAGCCCAACTCTCTCAGCCTGGCCTCACAGCAGAGGGGTTCCTGCCCTCACATAATTGCTGTGGCCTCTGGCCCTGCTGCAACAGGTTCATGTCATTCTTGTGCTGAGGACTCCAGAGCTGGACACAAGGTCCCATCCACCCAGGACAGCCCAGTTACGGTGGGACCAAAGATTTTGGATTTTGACTTTCAGTGAGCACTGCCACTTCTGCTCAAATCAAAGCTCCTGCAATGAGTTCAGCACCCCCAGCCTGGCCCTGTTGCACCAGGGGAGCAAACGCCAGCAAAGTCTGTGGATCAGCTGCTGGCAGCCAGGATGGTCCACACGGATAAACAACAGCATAACCATCCCCTGCGCCAGCGACCGAGGGGCTGGTAACAGGCTAATAGGAAAATATCACAGGGCATAAATATAAGGGCATCCTTCCCACTGCTAGTGGCTCATTATGGCTCTGACCTATGAGGATCTGGGCTTATTTCTGTAGCTGGTGGAACTAGTGGTTTACATATAAATTATCTGATGAATGTAGCCTTGTTTCCTGTTCATGAATCATTCATGACCTGAGTCCAGTTTTGGCAAAAGCGTGCATTTTCTGTAAGTATCCTCTAAATCCTTTGAGGAGCGCTGAGCTCATGGGTGTGAGGGCTGTTTGCTACACACAGCCTATGATCGAGTAGGTAATGCTCATGATCTGATTTTTGCCTCCTTCACTGGATAGCTTAATTGTTTAAACCCAAGTGTAAAATGATGCTGCCAAATAATTTTCTGCAGTCACGAACTCCTTTGCTTACCTTCAAAGATGTATGTTTTATGAGCTGCACCTGTTCTTCAAACTTCCCTACGGATAAACATCTCCACCTGCACCTGGAATGCCATTATACAGCATATTCCAGCCCACCATGCTGAGGTTGCCCCATCCTTTCAAAAACCATCACACAGACACGTTCCCTGGTCCTGACAGGTCAATGACTTGTTCCCTGACCCATCCAGGCTCTGTTGGCCTCTTTCAGCTCCACTAAACAACTTTGCAATACACCCTTCACCTTACATGGCTGTTCAAGGGTTTTGTCCCCACTGCTTGCTATATAGATTCTCATTTCAAGCCTAAATTAACTGCTGGCTTACTCAAACCATTTGTCCTCATGTCCACCACTGTTATTTCTTTTCAGTAGTAGTTTTCTCCTTTGGGTGTTTGCCTCCCTATATGTGCTACTCCCAGTCTTTACCTAACTAAACTACATGTCTCTTTCCTCTGATGAATAGTCTTTGCATTCCTCTGATTGTCCTAAATCCCCTTACTGGAATATTTACTGTTTGAATTCTTCACTCTCACACTTGGGGGAAGAGAACTGTGCACACTATTCTGATGAAGTCAGACCAACCTTTGTAAAATTGAATTAGTGCTTCCCTAGACTTCTAGCCTTAACTGGAAATCCAACTTGGGTATATCTGATCATTTTCTTCTTGAGACCATATAATTGGCACTTAATAGTTAACCTGTGACGTCCAAGTACATTCAGGTCTTTCCCATCCTCAGTAATTTCTAACAAATAGCTGAAATTCTCACTACAGCTCCATAAGTACTTGTCCATATGTTATATATTATTGCATTTTATCCCTTATCTATTACTTCAGTTTTCAAGGTCAATCCTCAGTTAACAGCCCCATCCTGGTTTGCATTGATGATGCTTCTACCGTCGCATGAGCTGTAAGAGTCATTGACATGCTCATTCCCTTCCAAGGTCAACACAGAAATGAAATATGTTCAGTCCCACTCCTGATCCTTGGGGATGTTTGCTGGTAACCTCACTTCGGAGCAATAACTCCCCTCTCGGTGCTCCCTGTCATTGGCTCCCCTTTGGCCAGCGCTGAATCCACTTTACAGTTCCCATATAAATTCTTGGTGTTTTCAGTTGAGCTGATAATTTCCCATGTGGCACTATATCAAATGATATCTTCGGTTCAGATAGATGAGGTATCTTGCATTTCCTTTGTCTAGAAAAATCATTTATCTTATCAATTTTATCACAAATGGACATCACTTGCCCAGAAGAATTTAATCATCAACAGGACGATGGTGCCTGCAACAGAATTGGAGAGCAAGCTGTGTTCCTTGGCAGCACTGTGGATTGCTCACTTGTCAAGAAGACCCTAATTTCAGAGACAATATTTCCTGCACTGCTACCCCTTGAAATGACCCCCTCCTCCACCGGAGGCTATGAATAGATGGTGACTCTCGTTCCTGGTATGGAGGCTAAAGTCGAGGGGAATGATGTATTTTCCTACAGCAGGCAGTTACAGCCTGGCACTCCGAGGAGAGGAGCTGAAGCATTTACTTGTTTTATTTTGGTTGCTGTTATAGATCTATTTGTTTATTACAAGGGAAAAGGTGCACGTTTTTTACACGAAACTGATATGTTTAGTGCTCTCATTTTATGTTTTGAGTAGTTAAGCTATTCAGTGTTTTAAGGGTAGTATTGGATCTTTATAACTCTATGCCGACAATAGGAGTCTAAGATAATGGACCCTAAAGAGAGAGATTTTTTCATTCCCACATTGTTTCTGAAATATGGAGCGATCAAATGCACTCGGTAGAAGGTTTCTATCAGTAAATCTTCAGTAAAAATGCCTTTAAAAGTTAGGTAGAAAGATTGCGGAAGGGAAAGTGGCTTGAGGTTTTGGTAAAAAGTCACAAAAGTTTTGTGAAAATTCCTTAAAGGCACTGGAGCAGGTTTTCTCTAATTGTAATATCCAAATGCTTCTCCCATTCTTGTCAGTCTGGTGCTTTGGATCCACTTCAGCAAACCTCTTAAGTAATGAGCATTTGTGTTAATTGGAACAGAAAACAAATGTGCTTAAAGTTAAGAATAGGCTTAATTCTCTGTGGGCTCTGGTCTCTGCTGTGAACGGAGAAGCAGACTTTGGTGAGAGCTGAGAAAAGGGATGCACTTGTCCTCCCTGCAAAGTGATTAAGAGTTTGCTCATTAATGAAGGGTTCTGCACAGGGTAGTGTGAACTTCCAATCCATACCAGAAAGGGCAGGGTGCTGCTATGTCCCCAAAGGCCTGAACAGACTGAGCTCTCAGAAATCCAGGCTGCGTGAAGGAAACTGCTTCAGCCCCTCCCCACCTCAGTATTCACACAAAGAACAAGAACCCAATAAGGAGGAGACTTTTCTCCATCTTCTGCACATCCTTTGGCTGGCACTGGGCAGAAGAGGGAAGGGTTAATGTGACCCATATGTCCAAGCACAGCAATCAGTATCCGAGGCTGGAGGAGGCTGGTGCTTGTCCTCTCGGTGTGCCTGGCTCTACTGTGGGGGATCCTGAGTGTGCATCACAAATATTTTCTCCATTTCTCAGGTTCATAATCCGCACAAAATCCTGCCTACTGATTACAGCCCAAATGTTCTGTTTCCAGACCGCTAAGAAGTCCTCATTCCTCTTGGGTGTCTGGTTTTAAATTCCTGCTTGTGCACATTTCCTGAAGTGAATAGAAATGTGGGACTTATCTGCACACACAGTTGATATGATCTTCAGCAAAACCTGCCCATGGGCAATTATGCATTGAAAGGGCAATTACACACACAGCGACTCAATTTGCATACAAAATCTAGATTATTGCCAAGGATTGCATGTACATTTTTTTGCAATATTCAGAAAACTGGGCCCCAAAGACATAAACACTTTCTTCTGCTATGAAATCACTTCCTAACTCTGCAATAAGAAATGAAATATACATGAGAAATATATAGAAAAAATATTATTATTGGAAAATGAGTATGGCCTCATCAGGTCAGAATGCAGGTCTGTCCCCACTCCCACCACATCTCTCTGTCCTGGTTTTGACTGGGATAGAGCTAATGAAGAAGAAGAAAATCATGTCCCAGGGCTTGCCCAGTGTCCTCTCCCAGCTGCCTGTACTCCATGGCTCAGTGACTTTCAGAGCCAAAGAAGGAATGTTAGTATTTAAAAGCCTGGATTGTTCACTAATAAATGGATTATTCCTGCAGATAAAAATTCAAATATACAATAAACCAATTTTGTTTGCTCACATCTGTCCACATCAATATAGCATCTGACGAGTACATATGCTGCAGTGAGCAGATTCCCTTTTCTGCCTTTGCACCTCGGGAGTGAGAAGAGAAGGGTGTGTGCAAACACAGGCATCACTGCTGGGTCTCCAGTGTGTGCTCATAAAGACCTCTGCCAGCACAGCAGGCTGTCAGAGCCAGGTAACAGCCAGCCCTTCTGCAAACCTTCTCGTGGGGCACCTTTAGCCCTGGCTGCAGTGAGGACCAGAGGCAGAAACAACTGTTTTCAAGGCATTTCTGCTCAGGATTGGTGGGAGCTGCTGGTGGTCCTGAGCTCACACCACAGCGGCCATACCTCCACTCCAGTGCTGTGTCCCTGCCGCTGGTGAGGTGTCGAATGATTATTTCCCCTGCTTCAGACTCCAAAATGCGGGATTTGGGACAAGGTTGTTCCACCATGTGTGAAAACATCCTCTTGATAAAATAGTGACATTTTGAGTGTCCCTTCCTAGGAGACAAAAAAAGAGTGAGGGGAAGCAAGGAATCCAGACAGCAAAAAAATGTTTATTCGCTTCATAAACTCCCTGTTAGCGAGACCGAGTGTGCCTTCCTGCATGACAGCCCACAAAACACCCGGCGTGCTTTGCATTGTCACTGAGATGTGGCCAAGAAACTTTACGCTGGTAAATGCTCTCACTTAGCCAGTATATTTCAATAACCCCACTTCCCACTGTCACAGGTATTCAGATTTTAAAAATGCCACCCTTTATAAAAGTACATTTAATGAGCATTTAATGTTCATGCAGTAAATTCGTGAGCAGCTGGATGTGTTTTTAAGTTTCCTTGACGTCTTTTATTTGTTTAATACATGGGTCTATAAAAGTCGTTTCTCTGAGCCTGCTAATGAGCAATAGGGGACTCGCAGCTATTTAAAACCCGGAACAAGGCATCAAAATGAAGAATGCGGTAAAGACTGCTGGAGCAAGGAGCTCCAGATGTGACAAGCGGTGCTTTATGGTAGAGGAAGATGGTTAACCAGATACATGGCTGCAGTGTCATGACAGATACGGGCTTGCTCACAGGAACCTAGAACCCTGCTTTCCATCGAGCTGAACACAAACTAATGAACTTTCTTCCTGTGCGTGTTAATGAACTTGGCTTTTGTCCAAGTTGCAATGGGAACCTAAGCATGGAAAGCTTAAGAGAATGGGAGTAAGAGATAGGTCCTCTGTGAAGGTCTTTATGAATCTGAAGTAGAATTCCAGAACTACAGCCAGCCTCTGAAGCATCTCTGCCGTGGAGGTCTATTCTGTGATTGAATCTCCAGACCTTCTCTGCACCATGCAGCTCACCCAAAGCACAAAATAATCCCCAAGAGCCATGTGGGAGGAGGGTCAGTGATTCTATCAGCCAGCACCAGCGGTGCAGACAAGCACCAGGTTCAGAATTAGCCCCCATCATGTGGTGGTAGCACAATGAGTCCCCATGTCCAGGGGAGATACTGGGATCACCACCGCCTGCCACTGCCAACCTGTCCCCTCCTCAGTGCTTGTGGGTCCTGAGGCTTCAGGAGGTGTCCCTGCCATGGCAGGGGGTTGGAAGTAGATGACCTTTAAAAGCCCTTCCAACCCAAACCATTCTATGATTCTACGACAAGGCAGCGCCCATCCCTGTACATCATGTTGTATAAAGTAAAATGAGCACCTGGGAGCCTCCAGATTCAGCTGAAGTTGGGGAATAACTTCCCCTGAACTTTTCCTATCAGAAAGATGAAGATTAATTGAAGAAAACATTTTCCTAATATTTTTTGTTTTGAGAAATTGTTTCAGGAAAAGAAGTACTTAGGAAACATAATCTAAACTAAGGTATTTTTTTCCTGACGTTTTGAACAAAGCATTTTTAAGTTATATAACAACAAGACATCTATTTTACTTTAAAAGAATTTAAAAATGGGTAATGAAAGTCTTTGTTTTCATGCGAAAGATTTTTTACTTTAATTTCGCTAAATGAATTTTATAAATCGCTTCAGGTTGATGTGAAACGATTTCTTTTTCCATGTCCTTATTCAGGTTGTGCAACAGACAGAAAAATCAGTTCTTTGCACATCTTTACTCTTAAATATATTGAATTCCTCTGTGAAGATGGAAAGGATGGGAATTCTGGCAAGATGAATAATCCAGATGAATAGTGTCTTCAGAGTCAATTACCACTGTGCAGAGATGATCCCTATATCTGCCTCGTCTGGACTCTCCTGCTCAATTTTTGCTCTGCCCAGAACTTTCTGAAGTTTTCCAGGTGAACTCACAAGGGATCCCTCTGTTGTACATGTAGACTAATTAGAGCAAGGAGGTTTGGGAAAAGTCCCAAATCCCAGAATCTCAGTACTGTATGATAAAATACCTCACCAACACCTTTTTACACCTTGCTCTGTACATCTTCTTTAGGAGGCAGCTTATGGACAGCTCTAGTCACATCTGCTTTGAACTCACCAGAAGGGGAGAACAGTTTAACTTTCCACATAAAGCTGATGGGTGATGGCAGTCCAGGCCCAAGCCACAACAGGGCACCAGTTCCCCAGGATCTCCTAACAAGTCACAGCAGGTTCCTTCTTGCAGGCTATATCAAATTAAGGGAAAACACCAAGAACTATGTTACTATCACGAATATCACGTACATTACTGCTCATGAAGGACAAGCATTTAGCTTCCTTGCATGTCTGTTGGTTTAAAATAGGAGAGCTGACTGCAACGCCAGTCTCTGCCTGCCCAAAGTATCTCCAAGTAAGCAAAGCCATGAATTTAAAGCACTTTATCTGCCTGCTCTAAGTGTCCACTGTGGGCAGAAAACCACTGTATTATTTCTTTTCCAATGTTCATGCCCATTATATGTCTTCCTGTTTAGTCTGGCAACGTGACGTTACACTTCCCATTCTCCATTGCTAGGGAGATAATAAATAAGGCCAATTATTCTTATCAGGGTTGCAGTAAGAAGATTGCTTCCTCCAGTGCAATGTAAATGCCACTTTTCATTCTTACTTTTATGATTCTTTAGCCAGTTATGGATCCATGTAGCTGTGCTTATATCAAAGCTGGTTTTAATTTATTTCGAGATTAAAATTTTATGAGAGATTGCATCAGATACTTTTCTAAAATTCAAATAGACTACATCCACTACATTCCCTTCAGCTAGTAACTGTAATTCTATTTTAATAATATATTGAATTTGTCTGCAAGATTATTATTTTTTCAGTACAAACCCCCCTCAAAGAAATATTTATCTCCTAATATTTGTTTCAGACTTAGAAATTCAATGTATGGTAACTGTGTCATTCTTTCTCTGATTTTCCAATGAGCAGGACAATATTTACATTTCCTTTCTTCTGGTGCTCCTCAGATGTCTACCTATAGTTTCTCAGAACTGAGTCAAGAGAAGTAAGTGGCTCCATCTGGTAGTTCCTTTATCATCCTGGGATGCACATCACTTCTCTTAGTTTGTCTCTGTGCATCTGAAGTTTTCCAAATATTTCCTTGATTGGCTTTATCAATTTTTCTTTTTTTTCCTCTTTCTCTTTTCATTTATATTTAAAACCAGCTCTAAACCAAATCTGGATCCACTACACAGACATACACATCATATAGTCTACTGTGTATTTCTGAGCTGGCTGGGCCATCTCCATCTCAAAACAACACTCTCAGAAAGATGTGTATCGGGAAAGTCACTCTATGAGAGTCTCTTCCTGCCTGACAAGAGAATGTTTCAGCTGTAACATATAGTCTGATGCTAGGATGTACATACTCCATGTTGGTTTCCTCCGCAGGAGATGAACCACCTCTTCCCAGAGAGATTGAATATTCAGCAGTGCGGAAGAATGTCCATAGCCCAGCCCGTGGCCACCTCGTATCAAATTCCCCATTGCCTTGATTACAGCAACATCTGCCTCATCTTAGCGTATTCTCATCTCAGGCGGCCAAGTTGCTTCTGTCAATAATAAAAGTAAGTAGCAGAGCATCCAATGTATTATTGATCAGATAATAAATATTTTACTCTTTTTCAATAATTCAACATTGTCTTAAAAAAAACCCCAACCCAAAGCCCCATGAACAACGGAGAAAATTCCCCAAATCCTGAGAGGACTTCGGGAAGAATGTAAAAAGGATAAAATCTGTGTTAAAAGCAGACATGCCTTTCTCATTTGAAAAAAAAAAAAAATGAAGAAAAAAAAAAAAAAGGTTTCAGGTTCAATAAAATAGTAGAGAGTTTGATGCACTTAATGATTCGCCTGAGCTGGCTGGGAGGGTAAAATATCTTTCCTATCTCAATAATTTATCAGAAATAATGTTGCAGTCGGAAGTATACAAAGAGTTGCACCCTGATGGGGCAAAGCAGCAAGTACCTGCTTTAACACCATGTTTGCAAGCAACAGTGTATTATTTTTAAGTGTTACTTTTCCTTCCTTAAAGAAACCAGGAGCTCCTTCTCTTATGTTATAGTTTATCTCAGATGTACTTATTTTTACCCCTAGGTGAAAAAAAACCCCAGCCTTTTACTTTCAATTGCAATGGACTGTAGAAACATACATGCGGTGGTAGTTTGCTGAGCATTAAATACATGTATTGCTTTTTGCAGCGCATTTACGGGCAGTGCTATCATACAAGCAGTGTAGCTCTTCCCAGGAAATACATTTCTACTCTGAAACACAGCTTTAGAAAAAATAGCACCGAAGAAGTCCATGGCTGATTGTCTTTTACTGTATTTGCCCCATTTACAGCTCCAGAGGGATGGTTTCCCAAGCGCTCCGTGCTGCATAGTCACCCATACCTGGTGATGGAGCTCCTTGGCTTGGAACCAGCAATCAGTCAAAACTTCAGCAATGACTTTATTTTAACAATGTCTGCACTCTGGCAGGATGTTTTTTACTCCCTGAATTTCCACCAAGACCAGTGAAATGATGGGAATATTTTTTTCCCTTGTTTTTCTGCAAGAATTCTTTACCTCAGCAGGGTACAGACTTCAATGAAGTCATAAGAAGAACCAGATGAAGATATTCAGCCAGAGGTTTCTTTCCCAAGGTTTGTTCTCCACTCTGCCCTCCTATTCACACTGCAATAAATTTTGCTGTCGCAAACCTAGTCCATGCCCATTCCCAGGGAGAGCAGGGCTGCGTGTGTGGATTTAGAGCCTGTCAGACTCCAGGTCGGTGACCTCTCCAGCTGTGCCACAGGCACTGGTCCAGGCTCTGATGTCTGCAGCACCCTTAGGAAGAGTGAAATCACCACCAAGGGTTAGGGGCTGAAACCGCTCAGCTTCACCTGAGCCTGAATCACCTACAAAGATCTCAGGCCTCTGCTAAAGAAGTACTCATGGTTGCTGGTGATTGTTTTCTTTATAGAAATGTTGCATGTCCCACAAAAAGAGAGAGACTCCATCACAGGGCTGATGAACTTGGATCACCATAAGAAAAAGAGGGGAGATTTACAGGCAGCATTCTCTGTCCTCTTCCAGTTCTCTAGCCAAAATCCCTCTTTCCATGTTCATAACAAACACTTGCATATCTCCAAAAAATGCCTTGACCCTGGAGGATGCTGCAGAAGGCAGGTCAAGCTCAGTTCCACACAGTGCAGTTCAGCTCCAACAAGGGTGCAAGCAGAGAAGCTGTGACAACTCTCATGTCCCATGTCCCCTCATACTTTGCTTATGTGAGCCCATGTTAAAATGTTCATGCTGCTGGGGCTTGGATGCTCTTATTATCCCTTAGCTAGAGCAAAGGCAGCTTTGCTTTGTCCAGCAATTCTTAGGAAATAAGATCTTATTTGATTTTAGTTTAGACGCAGACATTAAGTTTATTAATAATTATGTGAACTACAGCAGCATAGACTAGCCCTAATACCCATGAATGGCAAACTCATTGAAAAGAATGGCCTAGTCGGGGGATGAATCACCGTTTTTGTAGCAGGGCAGGGAAGTTCAGATGAAATGCGTTACTGATGCTGATACTCTCCTCGTTGAGCTGCAGTTCTTAATGGAGATCAAAGATCCCATTAGACAGATTTGATGAAGAGACAGTCTCTCATTATAGACTTCAAACAAGCTGAACAAAAACCATAAAAAAACTCAGGAGCTGCTCTTTCTCTCAGCACAGAACCTGGGTCTTCCTCCAACAGGTGTATGCTCATCCAAAACATCCCAAGTAAAGATTTTATAGGCTCATTTCCAGAACTTACCAGAGTTCTAACAAATCTGTCCTGCTCTCTGACATGGAGGAAGGAATGAAGGAATAGCTCGTTATTTTAAATTAAAAATAAACAAGTGGGAAGAAAATGCTCTGAAAAGGAGTCATCAAAGCATTAAGGCTGTGAATGTAATTTAAACAACCAGCCTCTGTGGGATGCAAGTGAGAATTTGAAGAACTTGGGCTTTGGGATGTGGGAGGGGGAGGTTCAGCCCAGGAGAAAGGCACACTCAAAAAGGATGAAGACCAAGGCATCACACAGGGGTAGATGTTCATTAAAGGCTTCTGTTCAAGGCAATCCTGTTGTCATTGACTTCTAGAGGAGCTGCTACGTCACGACTGAAGACTGTGCTTGCTGGCCAAGCAGCAAAGTCATCTCTCTAGCAACATTAGTGTAGCCTACAGCCTAGCTGGGAAGGCTCTCTACTAGTCAAAGACATTATCTCTGGCACTTTTCCTGTCCTTTCTTGGCTGCTGTATAAATATGTATACATTCTGCCATGCCTTGAGGTCCCACATTACTGGGATCCCGTAACAGATAAACATACAGCATGTACCAGACCAGCTAAAAATCAAGATTTGCATTTCCACGGCAAACATATTTCAAAACTTGGCATCATTCTGCATTGCAGCTCTCTTTCCCTTCTCCCCATTTCATCAATATTCCTGGAATAAAAATAAATGTATTTAAAAAGTCCACTTCAACTTACTGGCCAAAATCTCTAGTCTTCATCAACAGTTTAGCCTGATGCACTTTTGAAATTTAATCTGTGGGGTGTTTTAGCTGTCTGCTTGCTTCATCTCCTCTTGATGACTGGAGATGTCTTTCCCTGGAGAGGAAAGTTCTTACCACTTCCCAGCTCCTGCTGTTCAGCTCCTACCTGGGGAGAATGAAACAGAGAGAAATGCAGTGGAAGAAGCCTCCAATTTGTTCCCTTAGTGCAGCCCTGTGGCTGCAGCCTCAATCAGCTGCACACTAAACACTTTAGTTAATTGGCAACAAATTGGGAGATATGAGATTGATTGCAATAAATATTTCATTAATTTAAAAAAACAAAAGGTTGCATCCCTTCTAGCCCAGTTTGATTGTGCACAGTCACACATATTAATATGTAATTGCCACATCAGTTGGCAACTGTAGGCTCAGAAGGAGCTCATTATGAAAAATACTTCATGTATCCTCAGTAGGTGTCAATCAGAATTGTGCCATTGAGATCAGTGGAACTAGGCTTATTTATAGAGCTAAAGCTTCAACGATTCACCTGGAAAATAAACTCTACAGTATGTTCTCATATTGAAGCTGGGCAGAGGAAGAACAGATTTTTCTCTGCATTTTTTATTTACATAAAAACACAGTTTTATCTATATCTCACCCATGCTTAGAAACAAGTTTGTTGAGGTTTTTTGCAGTAACTCCTCAACTAAAACAGAAATATTCAAACACAATAATGCTATATTTCTCCCCAAGCTATGCTTGCCTTCTTGGTTTCAGGGAATATATTACAGACATGGAACCTGAGTTGCTGTAGTGCCACTGGTGAGGCCAGGCTTAGCTCCATCCCCAGCAGTGCTGCACCCAAAACACAACAGCACAGGGAATACTTCTGGATGGGGAGATGGGAACCCATCTTACGCTCTTCCCATCTCCTGTTTTGAGGTTTTGATGATAAAATCAAATGTGGTGTATGACAGAAAGATGTGGCAAAGCAATGAAAAGAAGTGATTGAATCATACATGGGGAATAAATTAGCGATGAGCACAGCCCCTTCCTGGCTCAGGAAGACTCTGTGAGATACGTCCGAGCTGATGGAGCCTTGCGTAGATCAAGAGTAGCTCCAGTTAACTCAACAGACACCTGCTGAGAGAAAACTGGTAACAGAATCAGGCCTGTACCTTGCTAGCAGTCCCTAGAGCTGTTGCTGGTGTTTCATTAGCAAATGTAGTTTTCATTTTCATCTACATGTTGCACAGGAAACTGCTGATTTGCACAACATTTTTGATGTGGAGAAGTCAAAATAAAGTGCTTCTCTCTCAATTTGATAAGGAAAAAACATCATATCATCTCCTTAGCAGACTCCGATCAATTCTTTACTTTTCTGCATGATTCCGATGTTCTAACATTTTACAAGCAACCACAATAATATAAAATATTTTATTCTATTTTTTGTAACATTCTCATTCTGTGGAAGAGGTAAACAATTTTCTTCTTTGTTTTCTAATTTGAGGGTTTTCTGTAAAACAGTTACTCCTTTTTTCCAACCAATTTTTTGTGTGGATGGGATGAATAATTTTTCAGGCTGTATTTTAATCATAAGTTGTTTACTTTGACTACTTACTAGTCATTCTGTGGGATATTTGAGCTGTCACTGAAGTCATTTTGGCTTTGCTTCTGCTCCTGGAAGAGAGGACAAACTGTTTAAACAGAAAAATAACAAATCATGAACAGCAACTAAAGAAATGTAAATAATTCATAGATACTTGTTTCTGCTCATCCTGGCGTTCGTGCATGGCACAGTCGTTCTCAAACAGCTACACAAACAGAAAGCTGTTTGTGCAACGATGCTCGCATCCCCTTCTCCGTCACTATTTGCAAGCAGCAGCCTGCAGCAGAGCACAAAGCTGCAACCAGTTGTACTGAAAGGGGCAAAATAAGGCGCAGCGACAAATATTTTCTCATTACAAAGAAATGTGATTAGTCCAATTGTGTTTGTATTTTCTGTGCTAGAGTTCAGCTTTGTGTGAGGGCTCAGGACTTCTGGTGTGGTGGTCTGCCTGTTAAAGTCACACATCTTAAGGTAATGTCACGAGGCCAAATTCATCACCTTTCTTAAAAAGTTTGTGTTTTTAAAGTTTTTTTTCAGATGTGCAGATGGGATTTGTGTTTTATTAGTACAATCTGGGATCCCAAGATACCTGAGCCAAACAAGCATTGAGGATGACATTATTTATAAAAGGCTTGACTAACAGCAAAATATTAACTTGAGAGGATCAAAGGAAAAAAAAAGTAAACAACAAAACAACCAAAAACTCCTCAGTTAAGTAACAGAGGTTGAAAAAATATCCATTGAAGCATTATGGCATTTAAGGAGTGCATAAAACAACTCCTCAGGGCTGGAAGCTTTGCAGGAGGAGTGGAGCAGGTTGGGCCCATGGACAGCTGTGGCTACCCAGCATGTGAGGCAGCTGAGGAGCAAGCTCAACTCATGGCAAGGGTCCCTATGGGACCAGGAGAAGTGGCCAGCTTGCAGCAAGGAAAGGTGAGTCAAGCCAACCATTGCACCCTCCAACACAATGTCTCTGGGAGATTAATGCCAGAAATAAGGGTAAACTTTTCCCAGGGATGTATTTCAATGCTTCTGGATTTCCAGAAGCATTGAAATTATCCAAGAAATAGAGCCAGACATTGCTCTTGGCAACTCCTCCAACTTTCTCACAGTGTTTTGGCACCTCTGAAGCAGAGATAAGTCATTGCACAGCCAACCAGAACAACACTGGCTGCTCCAGGCTCCCAGGACCTCACACCAATCTGCTCAGACTCAGTGTCCAGGTCAGGCACAAAGCAGGGTCTTCTAATGGTGGTGCCTGTGGGCCACCAAAAAGGTGCTCCACACTGGTCCATGCCAGTGGATGGCTTCCGGAGCTGTGTGTAGAGCACTCAAGCTTTCATTTAAAGATGTACTTGAGTACATAAACAATGAATAATAAAGTATTTTAGACTTTTTGGTTTGGCATGGAGGCTGACGGTTTCTCCCACCTTACTGCAATCTCCATGTTGTCAACTGAAAAAAATTGACAATAGTAGCTAGATGAGAGTGGATAAATTTGAGTAACTCCCCGGAGCCAGCTCCCCAAGTGATGGTAGATTAATCATTTACCTCCGAGGAAGTACAGGTTTACTATTGGCTCCCTTATGACTCTTTTTTCCCTTCATTTTTCTTTTTTTCACCAGCACAGTCAGACCCTGCACTTTTCGTCTCCCAAGCAAAGGGCTATTATTTATATAAGGTGAAACAAGAAGCAGAAGAGAAATGGGTGGCAGGAGTGCCAAGTCTTCCTCATACTATGAGTCTAGCTCTCTGCAGTGTTTTATGGTAGGACAGAAAAAACCCAAACCTAAACAAAAAAATCATGAGAAACCATCCTACTCCACCACTCTTCCAGTGGAGGAAATTTCCAGGGTCAGAGCTGGGTGGATGAGCTTTTCCAGCGGCCCCTGACGTCACCTTGCAGAGAGCTGCCAAGTCCCCTCGCTCTTAAATCCCTCTTTGTGTTTTACTCAGCCTAATTAAGTTGCTTAATTCCATTTAGTGGGTACATTGTGGGAGGAAAGCTCTGTTCCAACAATGTTAACGAGCCTGGGTTATAAGTTAAAGCACCCACTAATGTGTTTCAATGAGTTCTTACTGGAGCTTTACAATCAGCTGGAAGATGCTTGGCTTGTACTTTAGCTGGTAGTGGGACAGGGCAGGGTCAACCTCAGGTTAAGGTCCCTCCTCCTGCACTTCAGCTCTCACTTTGAGTTCCTCAGATTCATCACAGCCTGCAGACACCACCTGAAAGAGATGAAAAGTTCCCATGTACCTCTTGAACTTTGCTCCCCGGAATATTTTTGAACATCAATGGTTTGGGTTGTTCCTAAAATGGTTCTTCTTGCATCTCCATCCCTGGAGAAGAAGAGACTTTATGGCAGCCGAACTCCCTCCTCCCACCAAGAAAGCCTCTGGGTACCCAGCAGCTCCTTCACCCCCAAGATCAATTCTGCAGAGATAATTGATGGCTCCTTCATCGAGTCTTTCTTCTTGCAGTAAATACACTTCCTCGTAGCTGGCATTAGCATGGTCAAGTGAACTCTTTGCAATCAATGGCTGAGGGTGAGGAAGTTTTGCTGAGAAAAGGATTGTGTTAGCAAACTTGGAGCCTTGCTGCTGGGGCAGAATGGGAGCACTGAAAGGAACAGCATTTGGCTTCTTTTGGGCTGTTTTATTCCTATACTTTTTGTGTACTTTGCATAATAATGCAATAGAGTTGACAAAAGATTTATTCCTGGCGCCTCTAAAATGACACAACACAATGAGTTTTAAATGGAGAGGAGAAAAAAATTCAAGAGAAAAGGTAATTATGCGGGTTCTTCTTAAAGTCTGTAAACGTTATGGACAGAAATTCAATTAGTGCAGAGGAAGCTGCAGAAGCATTCATTTTTCCTTTCTTTTTTTTCAAGCCTTTTAATGTCCAGGCAACGGGGCATATTTAAAAGACGAGAGTTGTGCCTGTGCACAAGAATGCAGGCGCATATAGGCAACATACATCTGCATGCGTATAATCGTCGCTGTTCTCCTCCTTTATATCTCCGTGCAGCTGTTCTGCTTTATGATGGAGCACCACTAGCTTAAGTAGAAATATTTTTATAGATTATTTATAATCTTAAACTGGTGGTGCTCAGCCATGGGCTAGAGTATGTACATATAGTTTATATAAATCAATAACTCTCACAGAGCACATTTTGGTTTGAAGTACATGCTCGGACTGAAAAGGAGTTGTTTATAGGAGCATGGGGCAACCAAGACTTTTACAGCATGCTTGCTTTTTAAGACCGTAGCGAATTTTTGCCCTGAATCATAACAGTCCCCAGAGAGGACTTCACATGGGAGTTTATCCTCTTGAAAAGTATTTTTGAGGCTTTACCTTGTCTACCTGCTGATACGGCCTCTCAGGTACAAAGCATCATCGGCTCCCATGCAGCCCCTCACAGAAGTGAAACCTAAACATGGAAACTGCAAATGCTATGATTTAAAATGTGTAGCTGGCCAAAGCCGAGTGGTAGAGCAGCTACCTCACCCAGAACCAGTGGGAGAGCCCTGTCCCTGCACCAGCTGCCTGGACCAGGGATATGCTGCACCTGCCATTCGTTCACAACCACATCAAACTTCCTCAGCCCCATAACAGCTGGCTTGCCACTTCCTATGAAGAAGATACCATAAACCAAGGTGTCACCTTATAACCATGTACCAGTACACAAAGGGTGGCTACCAAGAAGATGGAGACTCCCTTTTTACAAGGAGTCACATAGAAAAAACAAGGGGTAATCGGTACAAGTTACTGCTGGGGAAGATTCCAGTTGGACTCCAGAAGAAGATTTTTGACCATGAGAACAATTAGACATTGGAAAAATCTCCCAAGGGAAGTGATGGATTCCCCTACATCGAATAGTTTTAAGACTCAGGTTGACAGGGTGCTGGGCCATCTCATTTAAACTTATTTTTACTTTGAAAGATTGGACTAGATGATCCTTAAGGTCCCTTCCAACTTGGTATTCTATGATTCTATAAAACCAGAGATATGACTTTATTCCTCGTGTCAAGAGTAGGAACTGGCTCTAGTTGAGATAGGTCTTTCAGAGTTGTAAACACAGTGCTGGCTGACTGAAGCAGCAGACCATGTCTTTGACCACAGTGGGCTGCAACGCCAGTGTCCAGACACAGCCAGACTCTAGATGTGTTTTTTTGAGGCTCCAGCTTTTCTTTGCAGAGGGACCTCTCCAGGCAGTGGTGCTTCCTAGGGTTGCAAGGATCCATAGGGAAGCTGGCTTGTTGCCTGTATGCATACTTAGCATCTTCTTGAAGGACATGTTGGTGGACTGTGTATATGGTGATTTGGGGGCTGTGGCTATCAGAAGACTTAGGAAGGCTAATAAAATGCTTAGACATCTCCAGCTTTGCTTTCTGAAGGATGCTTCCACTAGGAACAGGCTTAAGAGTGGACTATCTCCTTGTGCTGTGTCTGCAGGCAGCTAATGCAAACCAAGAGCACCATCTACTGTCGTGCTTTGCAAGATTATCTGTTATTGACAAGTCCAAGGTTCAATAAAGGGGCTGTTATTACAGTCAAGTTTCTTGACTGTTGCACTGAACGTTGTTCAATAGCTTATTAGAGTTTACTAATAAGGAAACCTCACAGAGGAATGGATTTTTCTATTCAGCACTTACAGCACGTGCTAAACTCAGCATTTACAGGGACACAGCAAGCCCCTCTTAATTGCACACGGTGGAATACCACAATACAGTCAATTTCCAGGGTATGATAATATACATTATGGACTGTGCAGCTGATTAAATGAATCATAAAACAAAACACTGCATTTTTCAGTGGAAGTGACACATTTGAACAGAAGCAGAAGGAACACATTATCCTGTACTACATCAGCTCCATACAAAAAAACTTTCATAAAAATAGTGTATGAATCGCATGGCCTGAGGGCTGGGTCCATCGTTGCCAGGCTGTGCAGGGATGATGGTCTTAAACTAAAAGAGGGAGATTTAGACTAGGTACAAGGAAGACACTTTTTATGCTGAGGGTGGTGAGACCCTGGCCCAGATTGCCCAGAGAGGTGGTCAATGCTCCATCCCTGGAACCATTGCAGGTGAGGTTGAATGGGGCTCTGAGAAACCTGCTCTAGTTGCAGATGTCCCTGCTCACTGCAGGGGGGTTGGACTAGATGAGCTTTAATGGTGCCTTCCAGCACAAACCAGTCTATGATTCTTTGATAGTGGCCATGAGGATGGCTGTTCAGTCCCTCTGCCAGTCCCACCAAGCAGGGTCCCCTACTCCTCACTTACATCGACACCCAGGGTGCTACATGGGGACAAGTGACAGCACGCAGAGCCCAAGCAAAACCTTGAAGTGTGGAACACTGTTCTGGAGAAAAATCTTTCCTTACCTTCAGTGACTTCTGATTACTTTTGAGCATCTTTTCACTTTTCTTTGTCAGTTTCTTTGCAGGTGTTTAATGCATGACATGGGCTTTACAGGGCAGGGGACTCCTAGCATTTTTCAGGGAAGCTGCTGTTTACTTGTTTTTTTGTTCTGCTTTCATTTTTTTGCTCTGATTTGCTTGGGGTGATATGTTATTTATTTATGGAGTGGGGGCTTGTGCATTTATTCACAGTTTGGGGTTTTTTTTTGCCCACAAATTCAGATTGGTATTTTTAATTATTTCTGGTGGGTTGTAGGGTTTTTTGCAACTAGTGGGCAGGTGGGTCCCAGTGCAGGCCCATCATGTAGGGGAGTATGGAAAGAGGATGGGTAGCACAAGACCTTGCTCTATTTAATATTGTTTGTTAGTATTGACCAGAAAACCCTCTGTAACAGCCCTGACTGGGAGTTCCTGCTGCTGCCACAGGAACAGGAGCAAATCAAAGAACTTATATCTTGCTTGGTCATCATTAAACCACATCTCCACTCCATTTTGGGCCACCCAGTAAATGATAAACTCCAGTAAAGGTGTGAGCATCAGGGCACTGATAAGAGGCACTCTGCAGCTGGTAGCGAGTGTTGCCATCTAATTCAACAGCATTTTATACTCACTTTGATTTTGTGTAATAAACAGCGAAGGCACAGATCAACTGGCCTCATTTTTACAGGGAAACTTTTAAACACTTCCCTGCCAGATCAAGAAACACATCGTCTGCAGTCACAGTTATCTCAAATCTGGTTTGATGCATGCTGTTGCAATGAAGGTGGAGGTCAAATCCCAAATCTGAAGAAACTGATTTGCTTCTTTTTCTGTTCTTTTCCTTTCCTTTTCTACTTTGCAAACATCCCAAGTTTCAGCAGTTCAGAAAGTGGCTGTCAGTGCTGGGGACAGTCTGCAACCACAGATGTTTTCTTCCCAGCCCCATAAATCTCACTTGACGGGGGTCTAATTTTTCTTGCCTTTGCTCCCATGTCCCCGCCATGGGCACAGAGCAGTGGGGTCCATCATGGAGATGAACATCACCAGGGACCAGACTAGGCTCTCCAGCTTCACATGGTTTGTGACAAGCACCTGCAGCACAGTGAGGCACTCCAGAAAGGAATTGCTTCTCTTTTTATGCGTTCTTAGAAAACAATTACCAGCAGGAGTGACGAACTCACTTCTAATTATATCTTGGCTGTCTCATCCCTCCTAGTTGTGAGCTACATTAATAGTAAAGAGCATTCATGAAAACAATGGTTTCATTCAGTGACAATTAAACTCAACCAAGGGTTTCCACACCTGGATTGTTCTGGGGGGTGAAATTCAGTGTCCAGAGCACATGTTGTGCAGGGCTGAGGGTGGAGACCTGGTGGCTGGACTGATACCCACAAATGGCTTTGAGGTTTTTGCACATCAGTTGTGTCACCACATGTCATTCACAGGCAGTATTTTGGGTGGTATAGCATCTGGATGCACGCTTTATTGCTTTCACTTGCAAAAGTAGCTCCTGGCTCAAGCAGAGCAACTCAAGTACTGTGATAGAGATGAGACAAACTGGTGTGACCTTTTAAAGCAAACCACCTATCCCTGCTGTCTTTTGACCATAGTTTTTAAAAGAAAGGTGAAAGACACCTTTCAGCTGTTACCTTCTTGGATAAAAACAGTTAACTGAGAACCACCAGTGTTGTAGAGGAAGCTTGATCACATACCTCATTTGGAAAATGTGTCTCTGCTTCTCAGCCTTGTAGGTCTGTTAAAAGGTCCCAGAGAGACCCCAAAACCATGCATCTTTTAGAAGAAATCAACATTCCAGCTACCTGTCCCAGCTGTCAATCTGAAAGCAAGCAATGCTACAAGCAGCAGCAGTGATGGAACAGTTCAGTCCTAGTTTCCTTCCCCATTCTGCCAAAGACTTGCATCTATCTCATTTTAATTGGCCTTTGCTGGGCCTGTCCTTAGTTTCTTTTAGTAGTTCTTCTCATTTCATCTAAATCGTGCACATTTGATCAAAGCGCTGTGATGCTTGGCTTGTATTGCAGAGGCTGCACCAGGAGCCTGCCTTTCTCCTCTGCAGCGACTGAATCAGCTCCTATTGTCTCAAAGTACTTTTTTCCTCCTCCCTATTGAAAGGCTTTGAGAGACATATAATACCCTCTTTAAAATGGCTCATCATGGATGTATCACCTGAGGATCTATTTCTAACTGAGATTTACACTGAATAAGCATTATCCTTGATAGAATTCTTCATGCATTAGATTGGAAGCAAACATTGATCAATGCAAGTTAAAATAACACTGAGCTACATAAATAGAGAGCTCTATTTTGTAATTATTTGCAATACTTGGCTATAAGCTTGAAAATAAAATTTATCTCATGAAGTGTGACCTTCTCCATGTGCCAAACACTGAGCAGCTTTTCTACAGGGGCTTCTACAGCCAGTCTTGGGAGAGGCCACGTTTTTGGGTGCCAGAGCAGTCACCATTTCTAACCTGGGAGCGCAGCAGAAAGAGCATCTGCAGTAATTTGACATGATACCTCAACCTTTAAGAAATGTAGGGGCATAAAATAAGTTTAAAATGTGTTAACATCTAGATTGCCAAATGCCAGCAAATAAATTGAGCTTACTCTCAGCTTTGGTGAAGGGCACAGAGCAAGGCCGGGTGGGATGTGATCAGAGACTATTGTAGACCATTGTTCCTTGCAGTGGTGCTCAGTGATTTCAGCAGCAAGTGGAACAGGGATGCCATGATGCTTGGGGTGGGCTGATGGTGCCTCAGCAGTACATGGTTGTCAGAAAAGCATCTTCCCATCTTTTTCTTAACCCCATCTTGATTACAGCTCTGTGGCAGCTGAGGCTATGGCCATGGTTGTTTTGGCTGGTTCGCCATCACTGAGGTTGACTCAGTATAACTTTAAACCTATTACATAATATCTATAGCATACTGTCTTTTATAGTATAATTGAGACTTCTCTTTTCCTCTCTGGATTTAGTTTCTTAGTTAGCTCATGGCAATCAGACAGCTCACTTCATCTTCCCAATAAAACTTCCAGTTCATTAAAACCCTTTTTTTTCTTTTTGTCATTAATGTGAGTCACAGAATATTTTCTCTTTGGAATCATGCTATTTGTAGACAGTAGTCAAACGTGTTTGGTTAGCAGCCAGATGCTAAGCATATGCAGCAGAGGAGTGAGATGAAAGGATGTAGGTAAACAGTGAAGACGAACGCTGATGATGAGACCGACCTACCTCCCCCCAGCCCTGATGTACTTGCTAAAATTGATGCCAGTCTGAAAGGTAAACGAAAGCCAAATTCAGATGGAAACCAGAAGTAATTTGAAGGATAAATTTTTAATTAAAAAAGCAGTATGGGATAGCAAGTTTAGAAAGATTGCTCCTAAAAGCTTAAGGCTCTGTTTCTCTGCCCTCTATCTTTAGCTTTTTTTATTGATGTGGAATGAGGAAAGAGCTTTTTCTGGGGGCATTGTAGGAAAGCATAATTCATGCTATAAGCATCTTTTCTCATTTCCATCCCATGTTACTGCTATGCCCCTTGAAATGTTGCAAAAAAATTCAAATAGAGAAGAAAGGGTCTATCTGCTTGCCAAATTATACATTTCAAGCAGGGATCACGTGGATTTAGAGCTGTAATAGCTTCTAATTATCTTGCAGGGGTAACTTAAATTAGTTCAACTCTTATTTATGAGCATGACATTTATTTCTTTGTATTGCAGCCACTCTTAAAGACCTTAACATGGGATCAATATCACTTTGTACCAATCCAGACCTGCACAACATGCTGCTCCCCAGAAAGCATTTGTTTAGCTAGCCAAGGCTTTTTGTTTGACTCACCTGGAAGTGAGGAAGTGAAGACGACGGCCCTGCAAAGTGGTATTTGCTTCCCAGCTCACAGCTGCTTCCTTTCATGTAGCTTCTGGTATCTCAAGCATCAATGCCACCACCTCACCACAGCACATGTGACCTTTTGCCTGAATGGAGATAAATAGGAGAGGGCGAGAGAAAGAGAGAGAAGGGACATGAGCATAGCTGGGTGTTATCAGCACTGAGAGCATGGAGAAAGTGTGGACCTGGAAATCTTGCTGTATATAAACAGAAATAATCCCACTACTGTGCACTCATTGCAAATTCACAACATGTATCTATATGATAGAGAATGTGTTTTGAACCCTTTCTTTCCCTTTATCTTGTTATTCCAATAATCCAGCCTGGTAGATAAAATCATCCAAGAAGCGTCAGCGTGGTGCTCTCCAGATTTTCTCTCTGGAACACTGACAGCAGGTGACTGTGCTGCTTTGCAAATAACATCTGCCTGTGGCTTGAAAAGTTTAAGCTTTTGATTTGCTTTGTGTAGCCACAAATGGATGAGTTTAGTAAAATAAATTACTTCTATGCCATCACGTGATACAGACACTGCATCTCAGCAGAGGCCAGAGGAAAGTATAAGTAATGGCTACAGGAGGAGAATAGTCTGAAATTCAGTCTTCCCTAAGGTGTGTGGTGTGGGAGACTGGGAGTTATTAATCAGAGATCAACACTGAAAAAAATCTTTTTAGAGGTAGTTTAGATGACGGATCCCTCTGCAAGGTCATAGTCAGAAATCTGTGAGATTCAGTGCAGCACGAATGATGTTGGCTGATTTTTTTAATCACTGACATCTGTATAGGCAGAGATAAAAGTTTGAGGTCTACTCGCTTTGAAATGAAGGACTGGAGCTCCATCCACTCTTCACTCACTTTTGTAAGATACAAAACTAGGTGAATACAGACACCACCGTTCATCGTTTTTATCCTGAGACTTTTGCCGCTGATTCATTTATGGTGACATATCCATGTGCACATGAAATATTTTGGTCCAGATTCATGCTAAGGGAACTCCATCAGCTCCAGGATGGTTAGGTCAGGAGCAAACTCAGAGCATTTTGTAGCAGATGCTCAATTCAAGGCCTTTGCTATCAGTGTGAATGTACACAATACCGAACAGAATATGCTCAACCTACCTGGAAGAGGGTTGCACAGAGAAGTGCCAGGGATGGAAGTGATGCAGCAGCCAGCAGCTTCAGCACAGATGGCACTTGGTGCTGCTGACATCAGCTTCAGTTTTGCAAACTGGCAGACGAATTCCTGAATGCCAGGTTGGACCCGACTCCAAACAGCACTAGACATGTACACAAGTACAGAAGTAGAAATAAGGCAATTGTGACCTCTTTAAAAAAGGATGAAATAAGAAATAAAAATATCATATTGCTCTCATGTACCTACAGATGACAAATAACTTTAAAAATCCAGAATATTTACAAATTCAGAGACTGATATTATCTGCCCTGGTGTCCTCCCCCAGTGGTAATTCCAGTTACACTGATAGACATTTCTCTGCAATTACACATCCATGCCTGTCCACAGGAATGGACTGGTTCTTCTGAAGCTTTAGGGTAGATAAATGAGGGAGGCAAAAGCAGTGCTCAAGTCTGATCTGACTTTAACTGACAAAAATTGGAGCAGCTCCAGCCAAGCTAGGAGCAATGCCCTGAAATCAGATTAGCAAGCCCAGAAAGCATCTCTGGAGAACATTTCACTGTGCCCCTGGTGCTATTCCCCAGCACCAGTCTCAAAAGCACTCCAGTAATGTCCTTCCCAGCACAGGCAGAGATATTAGAGATCCAAGTGGCTGTGGTTAGCTAACACTGACTGTCTGCTCTTAATATTCACCCACACCCAGTGGCCTCAAAGGAGAGCTGATATAGCACATGATTAGGCATGAGAAGCTGAATCTCAGAGATGAACAAGCTTGTTGATAAAGGACAAGCACGCATTATATTTTAATGATACTAGAAATTAGCATATCAAAATCTTGCTCTTTCTTTCCGCAGCCCTGATTTCTAGAGAGGGAGGAAGGAGCTGCAAAACAGAGGGCTCTTTTGCATTGTAACATATGTTTGTGTCTGTTTGGCTAGTTGAAGTTCTTAATCAGAAAACTTTCTCTGAATCCCTAAGTAGCCGCAACGGAAGAATGGTTAACAGGGACGTGTGGCAGTACTTTAAATCTGAGCATGCAAACTTCATATGAGGTCTCTCCTTCCTCTTTTAATTGCAAGACATGCACAACAGAGGCCACTCGCTGTCAAGATGAAAAAATATATTAGCAATTCCTCCTCGACATCACTGCTAAAACACCTTAGGCACATTTCACTGTGGCTATTCCAGGAGAGGAACAATCTCTGTGATTTGAGTTCTGTGGCATAAAGCAAAAGCTGCTGGAAATGAACTAAACCTGCTGGCAAACATTTTTGTAACTATCACCTTTGTTCTCAATCCCGCATGGCATTAATTATTTGCCCATAAAAATGACACATACAGTAGCAAGGAGCCCTGATGAGGATTTGCTCTGTCTTACAAATCCAGATGGCTTCACAGCTCAGGGTAAGATGTAAAGGACAGAAAAAAAGAAAAACTCTTGCTTTTGTGACTCTTGCCTACAAGAGCCTGAAGGGAAGGGGTGGGGGTGGGAGTTGTTGGTCCCATTAACTGTCAAAACTACCTCTATTATATGTATTTTTTACCCTCTCACCTACTCAATACACAAATACAACTGACACAAGCTCATATCTCACCAGCCTGTCTTGACAATAGGCAACCCTGACATCCTGCGAGTAATTTTAAAATCTGTTTAGAGTCAAGACTGGGCTTTATTTTTAGGTTATCCATTTAAAAGAAAACAACTGTGAATTCATTGTGTTCTCCAGGAAACAAAGCTATTTCTTTCCAAGGCTAGGTTTCTGAGATCTTCACTCTAGCTATACCCTAATGATATTTTGTAATAAGAAATGGACACTTCAAAGCTTAAGATAGTCATTGTCTGAGCTAAAGCCCAGCAGCTATCACTACCAAAAAGGAATTAATTCCATCCACTTGCAGAGGGAAGAGATATGCCCATCCTGGTAGCATATTACAAAATTTGCATTGTATGCCCAGTTGATCCCTATATAAAGATAGCCTGTGATATTTTATTCCTGTTAATTTAGAGGAATGTCTAAAGACAGACATCAAGAAAGGGTAACCACTCAAAAAATCTGAATGTCTATATGGCTGGGGTGTTACAATGACACCCACTGCTGCTTAAAAAATGAGGTGCAAGTTTTGCAAGGAGGTATGATACATCTTCTATTAGAAAAATAAACATTAATATATATACAAATTACAAATAGAAAGTGCTACATGTAAACCATGTATGTCCCTTTCCACCAAATTTACAATAGCAAATAGATGCACAAATATTTGTTTTATTCCAATGTGGCCCTTTTCTTACTTTTTACAAAGAGCCTGCTAAACTTATTTGCCACTGGATGCTTCAGCTTGCTGCTTGCTCCTAGGAAAGCTGGGGTGTCTGGGGCTTGCACTTTAAAGCATTAATATTGCTCTCTGATATGCTGATGGGGTTGCAAAAAAGTTTTCTGGTGAAGGCTGTTATCTGCTCAGAATTTAAACGTGGGAATCAAATGCACAGTGGGACACACCAGCCATAAGAACTGAAGACAAATCTTTGAGGTCTTCTGTTAGACATGCTGGGAACATTTTTCCACTCAGCCTTGAAAGAGTCAGGATTGTTCCAAGTCATCCAAGTAAAGCTAAATTGTTGATCAGCATCCAGAGCAGACCTGCCTGCTCGACGTTGTGAAAGAAAAATGGCTTTATTAGGGCCTGTCAAAGCATAAACCTGATCCCGTGCTAAAGACACTGCTTCACTGTCTGTGATAAAGGACCTCTGCATGATGGTAGATTCAGCCCCAGCAGTGAGATAAATGGGTGGCAGAACTTGTCTGGGTGTACACTGCTGTTGATACTGGTTTGCACTGGACAAGTCCTCATCTGGGAGCCACTGCAGGGGACACAGCAGGTTCAGCTCCCAAAGCAGCAGCTCAGCTGGGGCTTTAAGCTTCTGTGGACTCCTACAGCACAAATTTTGCCTTTGTACATCAACATCATATCTTACCCGACTCACTTATGTGCAGCATCTCCAGGCCACTTCAGCATGCAGGGGAGGTGCACCCTGAGCTGTCCTCACTTGGGTGATGTGGGCATTGCCTCCAGGAAGATCACAGTGAGCATCTGCAGGGTTCAACCAAAGTGCACTCACGAGCATGGCCAGCACTACATCAGGCTTCTGAGAATAGGTAAGTCAGGGTAAGACAGGAACTTCTTCACTTCAGAAGGGAAATGAACACAAAACCCCCCTGAAATACCACTGCCCTGCAGAAACAAGCTGCACTTCCTAGAAGTGCTTCTCTTTCCTTCCATAAATTCCCTTCTTGAGTAGCTTTTCTACAATTAAATAGAGCATTTCAGGGCTTGGACAAGCACTGTCCTAGAAACACATCAACTTCTACTTTCTTCTGACTCATGAAGAATGGAAAATTAAAAGAGCACAAACTTAGTGTTGAGAGAAATGCAACTATCGAAGATTTGTCTTGCTTCTACTGGCTACCAAGCCTGGATGAGGTGAGAGCTCTGAGAGTAACCTCTTGCTTGTTTCTATCTACTAGTGTTTGGATGCTGTCCAAGCAGAGGACATCAGATCTGGGGTCATCTCTTCAGAGTAGAAATATATCTCAGAGCATCCTCAGCCCAATTCTGCAAAACTGAGAGGCAGGAAGGTTCCGCTCAGCATCAGGTGTGTCCAGCATAAACTGCATGACACGCAACTATCAAACCACATACAGAGTTTCAAAATCTGGTCACTGAAATGTAACTGTGGGTATTGATGCTGCAGCAGGGAATACTCTGGTTTTGGCAGGGAGGAATCATCCAACCTCATACTTCAGGAACCAAAGTATGTCAAGGATGCTGTCATGCTCGTAGTATATCAGGATGGACAGACACAGACAGCTGCCTGTTATCACCATCTCTGCTCCAAAGCAGGCAGACACAAGACAATTCTAGACAAGATAATCCTAATAGTGGTGTTAGCATGGCACCAAGCCCAAGGTAATACACCAAGCCTCTCAGTTTGTTCCTACATTGTTTATATGTGTTTATAATCTTTAAATCATAGCTCTCTCCCACGCTAAAATATCCCAAACAGATGCAACAATAAACTGAAATTCAAGACAAACAGACTGGGAGGCAGAGAGAACAGAAAATAGTACTGGTGAATCACAAATACTGAAACAAAATAAATGAATCAGTCCTAAACAGTCTAATTGATAAAGGTTAATTTAATTATCATCCAGGCTAACCGATATCTCCGAACTCATCTAAATTGATGTAAAATGTACAAAGCACAAAAAGGGCATCACTAATTGGAAAACCTCAGTAGACACATATTCCAGAAGCTTGTTTTTTCTGCTACATAAAAAGCATCCCAGGTTCATTGCTACATCAGTGTGGTCAAGGTGCACAGATATGCTCACTCACATCCTGATTTGCAGCCACATAATTAAAAGGATGTTAGTGGATTAACTCTGAGTTAGAGACAGATCTTTCCTCTCTTCCTTTTATCACAAAAGGCATCAGGTATGATCACCAAGACCAGCCCTACCTGCACATGAATGATGCCTCCATCTTACCCAAGACAGTCTGCTGAGAGGAAGACTTCATCACTCCCAGCAGATCCAGCCTGGGACACTTACAGGCTGAGGAATTGTTTACTGAGCCTGACTACAAAATCATTCCACTGCAACATGCTACTTCTTTCCTATGTCTGTATCTACTACTGACTAGTACATAAAAACCAGCATCTGGATTAATGAAAACATCATTAGTTTGCTGGCTGACGGCAATGGTAAACACAGAAGTGCTGTACGCATCAGTCCTACCCAAGGGACACAGTCCCCCAACACTGATGTCTTCTAAAACAGTCACAAAATTCTTCCTTAATACTCAAAACTTGAAAAGTTTCACAGTTCACCAGGATGAAGTTGATGTAAGCACAGCTCTTCAGGCTGGCACCAGGAGTGCTGGGGGCAGCTGCAGGTTGATGCAGCTCCTCCCACCACTCCCTAAGCTGTCCTACATGTGGTTCATGCCAACAGAAGTCATTGCCCAAGACTTCAACAGCACAAAGAAGATCCAAGTTCTGTGCTTCCTCTTGTGCCATTAAACACTTCAACATGTGCTTAATTCAAGGTTCCTACAAAGTCATTACTGCTTTTTAACTTGTGGGCTTCTCTAGGCTCTCCCCTCTCATTTTGGCTCCATAGTGAGTTGTAAGATTGATTTCTAATATACTGAGAGGAAAATAATTGCCTAGAAGGTCTACAAAGATTGTTCCATGTTGCAGATTTCCAAGTTTGTTGGGCAATATCCAAAGTACCAGATATCAACCTTTTGATGCCACTTCAAACTCCACATACTCAGGTACATTTTCCTCCCATCAGAAAGGAAAGATGTGACCCTCACTGGAAAACTTCAATAACAAACACAGCTTGAAACATGGCCTTAAAGCCAACAGTGGTAAAAAAGTAGAATCTGAGATTAAAGAGCAGAGGTATGGTCATAAAGTTGCTCATTTTCTTTAAGACTATTTCTGGACTACTATATTTTGTACACTGTAGGTGACTTTCATTTCTAAAGGCATAAGTGGCTGTTACTTAACTACCTGTGGGAAATGGTAGGAGAGCACATCAGTGTTCTGTTTCAGAGAAATGTGTATTTTTCATTACTTCCTTGACAATTCTGCAGATTGTAAGGGATTCTTCCCTCTTTCAGAAGAAAAAAAAAAAGAAGAAAGGAAGACACTTAGGACTATTGTACTGGTTTTAAAGAGGTAAGTGCAGTTTTGGACACTAAGATCACTTCCTACTCTGAGCAGACTTGGGGGGTTTTAAAGGTCACAGCTTAACTGAACTGTAATTGACTTTCACACATTGATCCAGTATTATTAGTGTTTGTTTAGAAATCAAAGGTTATTTGAAATTATTTTGCTGCTTTCAGAGGCTGGAAACCCTCAGTTTGACTCCACTACATTTGGGTATTCCACCAAAAAAAAATCCATAAACTTTTGAGAAGCTTTTCTTCCAGCACTTTCCTTCCCCTCACTCCAGACTTAATCTTTCCATGCCCAGCTGCCAGTAAACACTCTGCTTAGCCCTAAAGAAGCTTCTACTTGGCTTTGGCTCCATTATTGTGAGTACTATCCATTAACATCTTGAAGCTTCCAAATGTAGAAGAGAGCCCTGGTTGTGGGTTCTGGATACAGTCAGCAAGACTCTTCAGGAGCAGCTGCACACTGAAAGCATCAATCTTTTCCTAATATGGTTACTATAGGTAAAACAGCTCCTTTCATGCTTTGTGTTCAGTTATACTGACCAATGAGAGACAATTGTGGGTTGTGCCAGTAGCC
Organism: Coracias cyanogaster; assembly: GCA_033124195.1. Taxonomy (NCBI): domain Eukaryota; kingdom Metazoa; phylum Chordata; class Aves; order Coraciiformes; family Coraciidae; genus Coracias; species Coracias cyanogaster. Next base: position 57,033 of record JAVSBS010011998.1, on the reverse strand, counting down.
ACCAGAAGGTCCTAGGCTTCCATCAAAAGGGTAGAAACTTTCACATTTCATTTCCCCCAGTCCAGATGACTATTGCTGACATCTTGAAAGAACAAACACATCACTGCCCAAGTGGATTACTGAAAAATTGTTTCCAACTGCTTATTCATTGACTACTGGAGAAAAGAAAGCTTCAGATACTTCATTTGATGAATTTAATTCTTTTTTTCAATTACCAGGTAAATAAGAACACGGACAGTTTAAAAATTGTATATAACTCCATTATGAATTACCAGACCCCTTTGGAATACAATTGTGATTATTAGTCCCAATTCTCATCTCAGCCCAAGATTGACAATGCCTTCTTAACCTTAATCCTATAAGAAATCCATTCCATTTGCTAGACCCACTGACATTTGAGTCTTTAGGCAGTTAAGTTTTCATAACAAAAATTATGGTGACAAACATCAATTTGGTTTTTTAAAAGCAATGATTTTCATATCAGCACATGGCTCCACCTGGGACTTGAGGAAAATGGTCAAATGCTGTGGAAGAAATAGCTGTGAGCCATAGTGATTGACTAGAGAAAGTGTTTGAAGCTCCTGGGACATTACTTAAAATATAGCGAAGTATTGAGCATAACTGGTACAAATATGCTTTAGTCCCCAGTGCAGGGACTGGTTTTGTTTGGTCCTGCACAATAACTAGCACAAAAATGTGCTGGACCTGAAGCACAATGGTAGTATAAATAATATAAATAATTTGGACACTGACCACATGGGACCAAACCCAAAGCTAGACAGAGCAAGACAAGTTGATCTGCTGTGGAGGATGGAACCATGCCAGCTTAGGCTGAGGAAATGGCCCAAGATCTGATCATGTTTGTGGGAACCAGATGGCATTTCAATTTTTTTTTTCCATTTAAAGTTCCTCAGACTGGCACAAGGAAAAGGGAGAGAGAAGTCAGGGGTTGCAGTGGGTTAGTAGGTGATGATGGGGGGAGGGAACAGTAGCATTTTCCTGGCTTTGTTGAGTATAATATAGGGTTAAACAGCATTACAGACTAACCAAAGTGCTTGATACTCTTGGATATTAACAGGTAATCCCACTACTGGATAGCAGCTTTTCCATCTTCTGTTCCACTGAAGTCAACATGGGATGTGGCTGGCTTACTCCAGATATGGGTCAAGTCTAAGGCTCCTACACATCCATCCCATGCCTCTCCTCATTGGAGACTACAAGGAGACTGAACATGTGAGCCCATCACTTCTTCTGTGGGTTGATCCACTCAAACCTCTACCTACACTTCTCAGACTGAAAGAGTAAGCTACCACACTACTTTACTCCTATACTTTTTCTTCAAAAGGAGTTTTACTTAAGTCAAAACGAAGAGAAACAACTCCACAAAGTGCAATGCCAAGGTCAAGAAGCTATTTAAGACTCTCCCAGTACCTTCAGCTTTTGGAGAAAATAAGCTATAAGCAGGCAGTAGTACCACCGCAGTGACTTTCCAGGAGAGAAAAGCTCAGCAGCAGCCCTGCCTTGCTCTGCCAGGCAGAAGCTCCCCTGGAGAGCTCGCCTGCTAGATAAATGGCAGGAGCCTTGGTAGAGCAGCTGTCAGGTCACTGATAGTCCCAGCATGAGTGCTCATTTGGGCTGTGCCTCTTTCTCCATAGGTGTACATGCAGCTATATGTGTGTGCATGTACACAGACATACATCTGTAAAATCTCAATGTTGTACAACATTGGTCTTTAAACATTGTATTCAATTTTGCAATAAAATTGAAGAGCCAGTTGCACTCAACCCAGCTAGGGTTTGCCAAGTGATTGTCACCTAAGTGGGTGCTGTGTGGGCACAGAGGTCCCTGTGAAGACACTGTCATTTCTGGCCAATCTTAAACTTGAAAGAGCAGCCAATATAGGCACAGCAGTCAGAAATAACACCAAGACACCCCACACAGTCAACCAACCAAAACACAGTGATCACAACCATCTCCTTCCTGATAAGAACCAGCTGATCCTCCAAATCACTTGGTTTTCATTGCTGGGCTGAGCATAGCTCCTGCCATCTCCCCTCAGCTGAGGGCTGTAGGCAGCAGATCCCATTTCCACATTAGCACCCCAGTGCCCATTTCCCACTGTAGAACAACTTGCAAGGTGGCAAAATCACAGTGGGAGCTGCTTATTCAAAGGCAGGGAATGGCATCAATAAATTCAGACAGACCCTATGTGCTTATAGACAATGATGAAACCTCTGATACTGCTTTAATTGCAGACTTTACCCCGGGAGCCACAGCCTTTATTAATCCAATTATGATGTAGCCAAAGGCAGCAAAAGCTTCTGCTGACCTTGGTATGGGAATAGAGTCCTTTAGTCACCACAGGAAATTGCTTCCTCCGCTGTCAAATGGCACATAACCCAGTATATTCCTGCTCCTGCAGATGCACCATCTTGTCATTTGAGCAGACAATATGTCAATTGCTGTCTGATGCCACCTCCCTCACCCTTGCAAATCAGAAGTAAAATTCAATTATTTTCAAGTCAGTCTTTTGGTAAAGGAAAATTGACAAAAAGTAAACTTAAAATCATACTAGAAGTGCACTCATATCTTGATTTACAAAAAGTAGTAATAATAACCCTTAGAGAATCCTAATTACAGCCATTGTAAACTCTGATTTAATTGTAATTTGATGCTTCAGCTCAATTAGCCTAAAGGCATTCAGCTTGAAGACCTGCTCTCAAAAAAAGTTTCCATAAATTGAAATTCTGCATTGTGGCAAGAAGCTGCTATTAACAATAACAGGTTTTTTGAGGGAACGTGTTTTAATCATTCTAGAATAATATTTGTGACCACATGGTACAGACTTTCAACCAAAGCAGATTATAACCTCAGAGCATCATCTACTTTTAGTCGAAAGAACATTTCATAAGGTTTCACATATGCTTTATAAATACAAATCTGAAAGAGGATTGCCAGTTGTGCTTGGATTTTAAAGGACCAAAAAACTTTACCAAACATTAGCCCCAGCACTTTATCCCCAGTAGCTCTAAAATTACACTAATTACCACCAAACTTTGAGTTTCCCCATGTAACAGATCAATCACAGAAAGAAGAACATCCCAGGACTGGACATCCCAAATTGTCTACTCAAGGCAGATAGTGAGTGGAAAAGTAAGAACTGTTACTTTACATAAAAAGATACTGAGACCTGAAGAAGATAGATGGCTTGGCCAAGGTCATTCAAGACACTGTCAACATAATTATGGAATATCTTGGTGGCACTGGACTTACCTTGTCTGGTGCTGGCTGTGGTGAGCTGGTAGCGGCCCCAGGACAGCCAGTGTACGAGCCACAACATGTTTGGTTGGGCTTCACTGCAGTAGTAAAAGCTCTGTCTTCATCACTTTTCATCCCTGAAGACCTTGTCAGTGGGGGTTTGGGTCTTGTAAGATCTTGTGGGTTGCCTTGACTTTTTTCAAAGTACCTACAAGGTCATTTTGCAAAGAAGATGACTGAGAATTAAGAAAACTAATTGAATTCATGCAGAGGCATGGAAGACAAGTCAGGAAGGTTGCTTGCACCCATCCTGAGGACAATTTTCCTTGGTGCAACTGGTAGCTACTATGACAAAGCCCTGGGAAACCATGTGCCACCAGCTACAGGCCCAGAGAACTAGAGACCCTCCCATCATGTAACAGATTAAGACATGGACAGATGCTTTTAGTCAGATAACTCATCTTCAAGAAGCCTAAGGGCCAGAATTTTAAAAGCTATAATGCATTAGTCAGCCTTAAAGTAAAGGCTTCTGTGGACCTCAATATCTTAAAATAATTATGCTTTAGACACTTGCCCAACATTGCACAAACTGACAGTTCCTTACAGCCCCAGACCACCAAGCTGCTCTCCTTGGTACAATCAGAAACATCCATTAATGAGCAAAGGGGAATTTGCATGAATTTTACTGTGCTGCTCACAGCTCATGATAGCTTTCCATTTTGCATGATGCTGTCGTTTAGTCTCCTACTGTTAAGCACGAAAAACTGCCATAAAGCAACAGCTGGTGCTGGCAATATCTGCTCAGTCCCTAACACCACCCAGCACGTACTAGTACTGAATATTGATGAAACTCAAATCTTATTACAATGGAGCACAATATGTTCCCAGCCTATAGATTCCCTTTACACAGATTTCTCCTTACAAAAAAGCACGATGCAAAATGAGGATCCAGGTCAGGTCCAGGTTCAAAAAAACCACACTTAACCTGAGGTTTTGGGAAAGCCCCATGGGTCTTGCTTGGCTCTAGGAAGGACTGCTTCCTACTGCAGAAGTCTAACCCAGCTGCTGAGTGAACCCAAAGTGGGGACATGTCAGGTCTTGATCCATCTCTACTTAAGAACACACTTTGATGACATCTGATGTCACACATCCTGAAGACAAAGGCAAATTAACCACTCCAGACCAGCAAGAATTTCCATACACAACAAATTCTGTTCTCTATAGAATCCAAAATTAAAATCCGTGTTTACCAAATTCAGTTTTTCATTTTGACACATTTTTCAAGCTCAAAACTGGAAATGAACAAAATGTTATGAGCTGTATAAATCCAGAAATAGAAACAAGTGTAAATAAGACAATGCTATTCCAGCTACAGATAAATCTGAAGAGTTTTACTTCTGGGAATTTAGTGAGCTTAGAATATCTATGCATCATTGATTCATTCTTTAGTAGTGGTCCAAATTGCACAAGATGCACATGATTAACTTACGTAGTTGGTAAGACATTATGAATTCCCACATACACTCAACCGAAGGAATCTGGAGAAACAGCAAAAGCAGTGTTTTGAATACTCTGGTGGCCTGCAAGTCAGTAGAAGATGCTCTATAAAACAAGGAAAGATATGAAAGCCAGCAGCAGGGGAAGGCACATTGCTGCCTGCCAGCACCCACACGCAGCTCTGGTTCCCAACTGCTTGTGGTGATCAGACAGCAGCCAAACAATCCTCTCCTGTCTTACAGACAAGAAAGAAGGAGAGAGGAGACATCAACAGGCCAGCCCTCTACACTGGGCAAGGATCACATTCACACCAGCCATACTGTCATTTCTTTCTCTAACATCATGCTTGTGCTGAAGCTTCCACACTGCCCTGAAAGCAAGCTATGCCAGCACTTGACTGTCCTTCCTGTTGGAAAGTTTCACTCAATGGGCTAAATAGATAAAACCTAAACCCATTACTTCTCCCATAAATTGTAGGCATGGAGAGCATTTTATTCTTCACTTTTGTTAAAAATAGTTTTAAATCTTAATCCTTCTCTGACATATTTGCAGCTGAGACCCTGTGTTTGACCTTTTTTGCAAATTTAATAAGAACAATCTATCTCATCCTCAAGATCATTTATGAAAACATTGATTGACAGTAAACCCAGCATAAACCTTTGCAGAACCCCACTTCAGAGTCTTCTGTTTTGATAGGAAACAACTTTCTAGCATGGCTTTCCAACCAGTTTTGCAATCAAAGGAAATTTTTTTCCTAATGGTTTCTCTACATTGACTATGAAAATATAATTGGAGAAAAATCAAAAGCTTCATTAATGTCAAGTGATATGATATCCACTGTTTTTCTTTTGACCATAAAACTGATTATACTGTCACAGGAGAAAAAAAAGTGTTTTGAAAGCCATTTATTCTAGACAAAGCCCACAGGATCCTGCTGACCTCCTCATTATGTGCTAATGGCTTCATTATTTGTTCCAGCATTTTCCTGGCAAAATTAAAGTGCTTGTCTGTACATGGAGCTTCCTTAACTCCATTGGAAATAATTTTTTTTAGTCTTTGCCAGGAGATATCACCCATTCTTCATAAGGTCTCAAAACCAGCAGTGAATAGTTCTGAATTTGCTCCAGGCTTTTCTCTACATACCCTACAGTGATTTTTTCACTGCACCTAGCCAATTTGAGAACAACAATCCACTTTCTTTTCCTTGCTTGCTTCTGTGTTGACTGCCTGGTGGCAGCTGCACATTTTAGTTGAAGCTGAAGCGATTCAACATGAAACACTGTGCTGGACATTGCTCATCTAGAACCTTCTCTCTTCACTGAGGACCAGACCAACAAATCCCCATCTTCCTTTTGCTTCTAATATACTTGTACAGTAGCTTCTTATCCTTCCTAGTTCCCTCATTTTGTGCCTTGGCCTTTCGGTTCTGTCCTCCCAGGCTCACACACTACACTTTTGTATTCCTCCTTAGTAATTTGACCCAGTTTCCAAAGTCTGAACTGCTCCACTTTGCATTTGTGGTGACCAAAGACATCGTGACTTAGCACTAATAATCAACGCAGACAAAGCTTGCCAGAGAGATCTGGGCCACCACCATCCCTGTCTAGCACACCCCATTTCTCTCTGCACATTGATCTGAGAGACTTTTGCCTGTAGAAAGAGACAGTCACTTTTCTCTGGGATGCAATTAGCAATAATGTGCACCAATGTCTGTAAAAACTGGCATATGACTCAGTTCTTGACACTCAGTGCCCAGAGCAATGAACTTGCTTCCTTAGCTGAAGGTATCACATGCAAAGCTGGTGGGATGGCAGAGGGAACAGGGAGGGGACCTCCAGCCCAAGGCCTGGGAGCAGCAAGCGGAAAAGAGCAGGGAGCTAGATTGACCTCCTGCACATCACTCATTCCCCCTGCGATCTACTGCTGCCTGCAGTAAGATGAGAGAAGCAAGAAGAAATCAGGGAGATATACTTAGCACCCCCATGGGCAAAGTTCCCATATTAGTGGTCTACCTGGTGTCAGGATTTGAAGGTGCAAAACAAATGTTAAGGTAAGAAAGTAAAGGACCATCAGGAGGAATCCAGCAAGTCTTTACAGGCATTTTATCCAGCTGTGAGAGACTGCTTAGGAGAAGCTGCAAAGATACTTGTGAAGAGGGTAGATGGCATCAGGGATGGAATACTCTTGAAGAGCCTTGAAGGGTGAAGACAACATCTTTGTTGGCAGGTTGGTGTTGTGAAGGGGAGCAGCAGGGGTGCAGGCAGAGGAGAGGAGATCACAGCAAATTGTTAAAACAAGATTCCCAGAGAAATGTTTTAACTGAGCAGAATTTGGCAGGACTACATTTGCTAAGGCCATGACAGTAGTTGAGATGAAGACACATCCCCAAGTTCCTGGCATATCTGGGTTTACCTAGTTGTGGAGTTTTTCCCACCTGAATGAAAAAAGTCTTGGTAAGGGCACTTTTCCAGGTTTTGTACTGCTCTGAAAGCCCAGTAAGAAGTAACTTGGGCTGGCTTAAGGGTATCCACAAACCCGTCTATGCACAAAGAAAATCTCCAGCAAACCTGCAATAAGTTGGTCAAGCTCCAGACCCGCTGTGGTTATAAGTCTTTAATACCTCCCCCTCCACTATGTACACCTGGGAGCACCAGAAGAACATAGGAGCCCTTGATAAGCTAACAGGCACATACACCCTACCTGCGTAGATGGATCAGAAGGGCTGAATTACAGAAGTGTTAGGTGGAAAGTCTGCAAAATTTAGAAGTAGCTTCAGCATCAGGACCCAGAGGGAAATCTGAGCCAAAGACAGCAACATGGAGCTGACCTGAATGATAATCACAGTATTGACAGCAGATCAAGGAGGAAGATGGAGGGGAGTGCCTGGGGAAGAGACTGAGGTCTCAGCCATATGGAGATTGAGCTGATGCTTGCATCTCCAGAGGACAGTGAAGAGACAGGTTAAGATTTTCTTATGGACAGGAGACAGGACTGATCAGAGATATGAGTCATCAGCACAAAATCAGGAGCTGACTATTTCTTTGCAGATGAGCTTGTCTCAGCTAAGGTCTAAGGAGAAGAACATGTGAGTCAGAGGTGGGCATCATCACCACAGGAAGTCAGAGCAGGCAGCATCACATTGCAGCCTTGGCCCCAGGTCTTGCTATCACCAACTTCAAGCCAATAACAAGAACCTGTAATGACCGACCACATTGCTCCACCAACAAGTCACTGTAGTATTAGAGCAGACATATCACAAAGCTGTTCATTAAAGAAAGATCTGGGGGAAGATCAGAGTGACTGGGCTAGATAAATTAATAAGACAAAACAATCCTTTGGTGAAAAACACAACTGATCATCTTTCTTACTACTGTAGAAGTGAATTTTAAAATAGTTGTTTAGACAGTAGCAAAGGGCTCTGCTGATCAATAGGTAGCATGAGAAAAAACCCAAATCAGAATTACTTTGGTTTGGGGATGTTACAGAAATAGGTTGCAACTTGTGCTACACTTATCACCTGGCTGACGTATTCCTCAGGACAAAAACAAAGACAAATTCAATTAACTGAATTAACTAATCGCACCAATGCAACCCAGTGAAACCACATAGCCTCTGGCAGCCCCCAGTAGCTCTTCTGGGGTACAGAGACACAAGCATCACTGTGTGAGAGCAGACCTCTGTTCATCACCTACCTACATCCAAGTAGGACAAATCCCATATCACCTCAATGGTGGTAACATGGGACAAAACCCAGCAGCTGCCACAAATGAAGGGTTTTAAGGACTCAGAGAAGCTGGCAGTGGCTCAGCCACTGCTGGACCCAGCCTGTGTACTTGGAGTGGTAGGGATATCTATTCATGGACATCTCAGTGCACCCGTTAGCTCACAGCATGTTTGGATAGCAAACACACAGCAGTGGGAATTTGACTAAATTATTTAGCCCCTCTCAAGCCAGTATTAAGTGTTACTGAATTACTTTGAGGAAAACTGATTTCAGAGGACTCTAGATCAAACCCCAGTAATAATTTCTAGATGGATAGGCTCTGAAATAAAAAAAATGAAAACGCAAGTTGACTTGTGATTCCTGGATCTTTTTATATTTTCTACAACATTTTTTCAATTGGAATAACCCAGGTGTTTTTGTTTGAAAAGAAAGAAGGATCCCTGTGGCAAATATTTATTCATTCATTCACTTTCTTTCAGTTTCTTTGTAAAATACCAAATCTTCTGAGAACTGTCCACATTTTCCATGACACTGATCAAAGGTATCATTATTAATGAAGAACATCATTTGAAAGAACATGTTCAGAAAAAAAAACATTTTTCCCCTAACAAGACTCAGAGACCAGGAGCTTGACATAAAAAATGCCCCAAACATCCCTCCTGTGAGCAAAGCTTCGTAACTGGAGGGGAAAGGCACTGAAATGGCTGTGGGACAGCAACCCCAGCCTGCTTTGGGATGCCTACCCAGCCAGGGTAACCTGTAATGCAGCACTGCCATCGGCTGTGCACCCAGCTTGCAAAACCTCAGGACTGACAGAGCCATGGGATGCAGCACAGAGACAAGTGGGGTGATCGGAGCTGGGACACAGGCTGCCACTGGAGACCCCACAGCTATCAACAACTCACTAATGGTCACGTAAATGCAGAGCTGGACAGAGTTGGGTTTAGGTGTGACAGAGAACACAGAATCAGAATCTAATATATGAAAGGTCACTGCATATGATGAATTTAGATGCAACACAGCTGCAGAGCATGAAGAGGCAATGGTGTAAAGCCTTCTGGGCTCAATGAAGGAAGAGCAAAGGTGTAAAGGCATGTTAGCAGATAGAAATGACCTCAGGAGGACCCTAGGGCAAGTGAACCAAAATCACCACTAAGAACATCACTTTCTTACCAAATGACTCAGATACTGACAACTTGCTCTAACTTCCTTCATTGTTACCAGAAAGAAACCACCAACCTTAAGAACAAGGGGAGCATGTGGAAGCCAAGTGCACATACAAACATTTTAATTGCATCATTTCTTTATCTGTAACAACCTATCTTGTCTAATAACAATTAAACTATTAAGACACTGTATATACTAGTGAAGTGCTGGGGCCTGATTTGTGGGCCCCAAGTTGGAGCTGACCTGTGAATGAGTCACAACCTAGCAGAATGTTTTTCTTATTGGCTTCATGTTTCAGAGGCAGAACCTGGCCCACCTGTTTCTCTGCCTTCACCCAGGCGGTCATGGTTGGGGTGGTGAGCAAGGCCAGGACTGTATTAACCAGGAGTCAATCAGTTGGAAGAGCTTCCTGTTGGGTGTGGCTTCTGTTGGGGCTGGTTGCAGCCTGCTTAGCTCTCTTGGTGGTGTCCTTCTATATGAAGGGCTACTGAGGGAGCCATCTCTGTCTGTTGTGTCCAGCAGGTGATGCTGATACCACAGTGGGCAGTGGAAGAGCTGGCCCCACAGGAGCCTATGGCAGGACTGTCTGAAAGAAGATTTCTGAGGGAATGTTGCTGAGTTTGGTGTTGGCCTGCGTGATCAGGTGACTAATGGCAACATAAAGTGATGATGGCTGAACCGGCACAACAGGCTGTTGCTGAACAGTTGCTAAATGCCAGATCAAGGCTTACTTTTTCATTGTATACTTCCAGCTAGTAGGCTGGGGGTGGGCAAGAGCATGGGAGGGGACAGTAAGACAGCTGACCTCAACTGGCCAAAAGGATATTTCATAATATATAACACCATGCTGAGGAATAAAAACTGGGGTAGTAGCAGAAGAAAGGGGGGTTTTGGCTGCCAGGGTGGCTGTTGCTTGGAGACTGGCTCAGCATTGGTCTACTTGTGTGAGGGGGTGAGTGATTCTGCGTTTTTTTCTTTTTCATTTACTTTCATCTATTAAGCTGCTTTCATCTTGACTCAGAAGTTTAATTGACTTTGCTCTTTCTATTGTCTCCACTGTCCCACTTGGAGCGGGAAGTGAGTAAGCAGCTGTGTTGGGGTCAACCCTCCATGTCCTGCCCCCACATGTATATGGACTGGACAGGCAATCCTCAGCACCAACAGCTACTACAGAATGACATGAATAAAACTGGGGAGTAAGGGGGATACCAAACATACGTCTTTTAAAGCACTCCGAGGTCTGTGTGTTCCTTGCAGTATTAATATCCTAAATACTGTGATCTTTTCAAATGAATATGCTTGGGAAGAAAATTTCCAGTACTTCAGTCTTTTTTTGGTCATAGTGCTCCACAGAAGTTGCTCAATAAATATAAATGATTACTCAAAGCTTAAAGACCAAGATAATGACAAAGATAATTTTTCCTGATGGAGCTTTCTTCAGGTAAGTCCACTCTGAGAGACAGAGGACTGACTCCAACTGGAGTCCCCGGGGCTATGAAATGACTCCCATAGGATTACCACCACCTACCCTGAATGTTTCATGCACAAATGTGAGTTGCCTGCACTGACCTTAAAGCAATGTATGTTTACTAACAGAAAGCAATTGTGTATAGCTATTAAAATGTGAAGCCAAATGCCTTCAATCAAGAAACATCTCAGAAAAAATATGAAAGAAAACAAAACAGACAGCTGTCACTGAAGTTGCTTAATGCACTGTTTGAAGAGACTCGAGTAATAATATGACCACGCTACAGAAAACTATGTATAAGATAGTAAGGTATGCAAACCATGAAAAATTAGTGCATCCAATTTTCTTGTCTTCAAATGAAGCATAAATAATGAGAATACAGCTTGAATTTAAAAAAAAAAACCACTAATCATGTATATACACTAAGAATACTGTAGAAAAATAGCTGTTGTTATATTTGTTGAAGTCCAGGTCTGTGCTCAAACTCACCCAATAATTTCATGCAGTGAAGGCTTTTCTTGTCTGAAAGTAAAAGCCAGGATAAAACCACTCACCTCTGTAAATTGCACCGATAGATTTACTTTTTAATTTCTGACCTGATAAACTATTTTCTGTCATGTTGGATACTGTTTTTTATATTTTGCCTGATACAGCCACCCTAGAGGCCCAGCTGATCCTCAGTAATGCAACATTCAGTTTGTAGCCTGAGGATCAGCACAGATTTCACTTCTCTAGCTCTCACCCTTCATGCCCACCATTGGCAGCTTTGACTATGTGCATTAAGAGGGTAGATTGGTCCCCAGTTCCTCCTTGTTTGGTAAATGAAGCAAGACTCAAATTCTAGGTGAGATCACAGGGATATGATAGCGGGGAGGAAGGCAGAAAGAGGGAAAGAAGGAGACAGGGTAGAAAGTCAGATCTCCTATTTCTTGTCTTTTATGTCCTCAATGTGGAGCACAGATTATTCCTTTTGACTCTGTGGCAGCATTTTATGTTTTATTATGCCTTTGCTTTCTTTTCTTTTTTATCCTTTTCTTTTTTCTTACCTCAGAAAAAGTATCCCCAGTTCTTTGAGTCATTGTAGATGATTTTAAAATTCAGACTATTCTTATAATTCTGCTGTTATGAAGGAGAGCAACCCTCCCATTCAGCCCTCTGCCTCTGTTACCTGCCTGCACCTAACCTGGGGAACAACAATAGAGAGCTGCTCAACTGTATATTGGTGCATAAAAATACTGCAGAAAGGCATAATATAAATGTGCTGCTGCTGTGGGGATAGTGTCTTCTGTCTGAGTGGTTCTACTAATTTGATAATATGAATTAACAAATACTTGGTACCTTTTTCAGCTAGAATATGTAAGGCGACAGTAGTCAGCATATGATGTGAGGATGTGCTTTAATAAGCATATTTCTCAGGCCTGCACTAAAATGTCAGAGGCAGAAGCTGAACCTCCATATAATTTCTGTATTCTGCAGGGGCAAAGTGAACTGTTAATACATAACTATTAGTACTAATAATATATGAAGAGATTACAAGATTTGATGAGGCATGCTGAAATAATGCAGTGAATTATTAGAGTAATACTGTAAGTACATGCTTCTGTTGGTAACTGTGCTCTGTTTCTAACTTTTCCTGTTTATTCACCCCACATATCATGAAGTGAGCTCTCAGTAAAGGAGCTGCTTTTCTGCTCCTGTTCAGAGTGTCTAGTGCAATGAAATGAGTATTGATCTCTGTTTGATAGCCTAAGTACCACCACAGGTGAAGTTAAAACCAGCAGCTCTGTTGAATGGATTTCTATTTCCTTTCTTATGACAGAAAGACATCCTCTGTATGATATTTTTGAGAATGTCAGTGTTGAAATAATGAGTAAAATAGAGCTGAAGACACAAAAAAGATGGTAACTGAAAATTTTGAAAGTTTAGATACTTAACAAAAGATTAAATTTTCAATGAGATTTCATCTTAATTTTTATTACTCTCTCATAGGGTAGTGCAAATCCTAAGTATTATACTGTTGTTACGGTGTAACCAGAATTGGATATATATTACTGGACATACTTAGCATATGATCCCATTTTGGGGCTTTGAAAAAAATTCATTGTACCAAAGTCCTTAGTGGGAAAGACTTGCAATTAATAGATATTTCTTTTCTATATTTAGAAATATTAGGACATGAACAGCTTCTTAAGATGGCTGTGAGCTGATATGTTCTGGGAAGTTTCAGGGAAAATTCACTGAGAGCTTAGCTGTCAATTTCCCATGAGTAATAACTACTGTGTCGTACTACCCCTTTTTACCATAATAAATGAATTCAACAAGGAAGCAGAAGACCATGGCAAATCTGAAGAGCTGGAATATGTTGAGTCTTCTGAAATGCTGATCCTGTCATTGGGTATTGCAGAAAACTGTGTTGTAGAGTCCAGCCATGAGACCATGGTCATTACCTGGCCACCACTGCTCCTGTTAGCTCTGCATGGCAAAAACACTGTCAGTGTTCAGCCTAAACTAATATACGGGCTCATATTTGCTCTTGTGCTCATGTTGTCCTTGTTCCTCCCTGCATTTGTTTCAGTCTTAGTTAATTTTTTTCTTGGTGATGATAACCAGATCTTCACATGGTTTCCTAGATTACATCTCACTACAAGCTATATGGCACTATCAATCATTCCCTGTCTGCACTGGAAATGTTTTCCCAGTGTACCTTGGGGTTTAATTTATCCTGTTCATTGCCACATCCCACTCATGGTCATACACATCCCATGATCAACAGATGCACACAGTTCTTCTGCCATCACCATTGCTCTTAACTGACAAGTAGTCTATTCATGATCCTGAAGCCCAAATCCTATACTTTATGATATTATTTCATTATTGAGTTATTTTCCTTCTGAGTATTCTAGTCCACTTCTGCTCAAATGATATCCCAATCATCCTCTGTTCTATCAACAAAAAGTTTTCCAATTTTATGTTATTAATTCATTTCACTGGAATTTTCTGCTAATCCCATTAAGGCAGCAGTTGACTCTCGCAAGATACACCCTTGAGGAACTCCACTGATAACCTGGCTTCAGCTCAAACATTCCCCTGTTAACATAATGTATTTTATCCATTCTAGTAAGTTCCATGACTATTTCAGACTTGTTGAAATAAGCACCATCTTTTCTAGTAAAACATACAATATCCTTTTGTTTATCATATATTTCATGGAAGCCCAGTGGTGGAATATCCTGTAAAAGAAATTATTTTATTAAAGATTAATCTGGCACAACTGAACATTACCAGATCCATTGTGTCTTCTTTTTAATTTTCCATTCACATTACAGATTTCAGATTTCCTCCAAATCCTTACTTATCATTGAGGTAAGACTAATAGACTGTAATTTTGCAGATGGTTTTGTCACAGAAATATAGGTACAATTTTTTGTGATTTTTCAGTTCATTTGGTTCTCTCTGCCTCAGTTTTATTTTCAACCTTAGCTCATGAATTGACAATCCATACTCTGGAAATCACTTCACAGTTCTGGAAGGAGGTTTAGTTAAACTAACTGAATGCACTTTGGGTACTAGCATCTATTACCATTATTTATACATTCTCCAATAATATGTTCTTGGCAGTCTTCTTGCTTAAGCACCTAATGCGTGCAAGTGTGCTTTTGGCACTCTCTCCTAGATAAAGGAACAGATTTTTTGTGTTTTGTGTGGGTTTATTTTTAATCACAATTTTTCAGGACTATACTGAAGCTGGTCTTATCCAGTGTATGGGGATATGCAACATTACTGTATTACAAAACTCTTCTTAATTCACTGCTCATGCACTGAGTGTGTTAGTTGGATGCCATGTATCTCTACCCCCATGCAAGAGTAGGCTTCAGCTCTTATCAAGATGATGAATGAACCAAGGTGATGTTCCTCTACTTCCAATACCAAAGCTACCTGCCATTTTTGCCTATGTTCTGAATAGGAACCCACTTTTTTCTAAATTTCTGTTGTTTCTCATTTCCTGTCTAAAATACTGTTTGCTTCATTTTGTTTGCATGAATTAATTCCAGTGGATTTTTTTGGCAATTATTCACATTCTCCTTGTACTTTCTGGCTTTTAAGATATAGCTTTCATTGTTGACTAGTCATTTTAGAATCAGAACTCCCTGGTTAAATACTATATAGGCTGAAAGGACTCTATAGTACTCATGTAACAGCATGGAAACAAGAGGGAGAACCCTTGAAATGAGAAATAGAAGTCTCCATGGAAATGAGGTCATGGAAATACGATGAAAAATAGTTCACTGGAGTCAGTAGACTGCTAATACTCCTCAGATGTATCTCATGACAAATGCTACGAGTGTTGTAAGATCTGTGCTGCAGTATTAGATCATCTGTGGGAATGCCCTTTTTTTTCAAAAAACAAACAAAACAAAGAGTCAGCATCTTGCCAAGACAGTCTAGTGTTAGATAAATCACCTCCACAGCTGACTTCATAGCACACACCGGAAGAGGACATAAACTGTTATGGAGAGAATACCAGTAAACTAGAAACTAGACAATTATTACTAGTTGTTCTTGGCAACATGAGTCATATGAGGAAACTTTTTTTCCTAGAAAATATAGTGCTAACAAACCTTTATAGAATCTACAAAATTCCAGATTTTTTAATTAGCTTAAATGAACTATGCCATTATAAACATGGCAATAATTTGTGAACCATATTCAGATTTAAGAATGTGACTGTTGTATAAATTCTGGTGTAGCTATGGTATACCTAAAGATTAGTCTAGGCCATACAGCCTTCATCTTATGAATCTATGGCAAAACTGCAATCTTCTGCCAAATAGGAAGGGTACTGGAGAGGAGCTGAATCTGGCAAAGCATGTGTACTTATAGCATACTGCAGTAGGTGATTCACACAAGTCTTGTTCTGAAGGGATTCAAGATACAGTATATTGCAGGATACTGCATATTAATTAGGTCTTTCGGGAGATGCTTTCAAATTTAGAAATTTGGTTCTTTATGTCATTTATCACCACAGGAAAAGAAAAGGCAAGAATGAGAAATAAAACCTGTGGCAGAACTGGAAAGTTAGAGCTATGTCCAAATTTGGGGATCCTCTGAGAATAACATATCACTATTTGCATATTATCCTGGTTTTGAGAAAAACTTCAACCATTTGACATGTAGCTAATTCAGTTGTAGATTAATATGCCCTAAGTGGATGAACATTTTTTATGAACATTTTGTTCTGTGGGTATACATATGAATGAACATGTTTTAAGTAGTTGCCAGAAAAATGCTCCTTATGAGTGCACTGCAAATTATGCTTTGTCTTGTGTCTGTAGTTAAATCATGGGAAAAGCTGTACCATGATACTCTATGGGACTTGAAAATATCTGATTGTCACATATATTAGTAAAATCTTCAAACTAGTCGTTGCTTCTATGGAGACTGCAGAGGTAAAGGCTTAACTTATTTTCTGACAATGATCACAGAATCACAGAATTATTGGGTCTGGAATAGATCTCCAAGATCATCAAGTCCAGCCTATGACCCAACACCACGACATCAGCTAGACCATGTCACTGAGCGCCACATCCAATATTTCCTTAAACACCTCCAGGGATGGCAACACCATCACCTCCCTGAGCAGTCCATTCCAGTGTCTAATCACCCTTTCTGTGAGGAAGTGCTTCCTAATATGCAACCTAAACCCCCCCTGGCACAGCGTCAGGCCATACCCTCTCCTCCTGTCACTAGTTGCCTGCGAGAAGAGCCCAACCCCCACCTGACTACAACTCCCTTTCAGGCAGTTGTAGAGAGTGGTGAGGTCTCCCCTGAGTCTCCTTGTCTCCAGACTGAACAAACCCAGCTCCCTCAGTCTCTCCTCATAAGACTTTCCCTCCACCCCTTCACCAGTCTCATCGCTCTCCTCTGGACCCGCTCCAGCACCTCAATATCTTTCTTGAAGTGAAGGGCCCAGAACTGCACACAGTACTCTAGGTGAGGCCTCACCAGTGCTGAATACAGGGGGAGAATTACATCCCTAGTCCTGCTGGCCACACTATTCCTGATACAAGCCAGATGCCATTGGCCTTCTGTGCCACCTGGGCACACTGCTGCCTCACATTCAGCTGGTTGTCAACTAGTACTCCCTGGTCCCTCTCTGCCAGGTTTCAGTTAGGTGGGACAGGTTCTCCTCCTTCACAAGAAGTTGGTCAAAGCACCCTTGAAGGATTCCTGTTTCTGACATGAACATCCTTGCTTACAGTTTGTCAGCTAGCATTTAGTCCAGAAATTTTCACTCTCGGTCTTTTGGAATTATGTAACTTGTTTTGAATATGTCCTCACTTCTCCTTGCTGAGCATTTCCTCCTACTTCTATCAATCATTTCCACCAAGCAATACCATACCATGGATTTGATATATCAGGCTCTTTGGCATTTGTCATCTAGCATTTGCTCATGCCTTACTGAACAGACTGTCTTTTAACTGCTTCCTTGGACATTTGGAGTTGTTACCAGTGCAAACACTAGGCCCACTAGTTTCAGTGAATTTTGCCCCCAGTGATAGTTGGAAGGATCACAGGGAGAAAAGACAGGCATAAAACCAGCTTATTTTGCATGGTAAGGCATGGTGCCAGACTTAGGAAATCCCCTTTAGTCCTGAGCTACACGATAGCATTTTTACCAGCTCTGCATATGACAGCTGTTAGGAAGGAGGGATGAGACCTGATCAGCTGTGCATTTTCTTCTTAACTCTTCCATCTCTGGCTCTTCTGCTTCCCCAGTCTTGAGATACAGAGAAGAGGCTGAGCTACAGCTAAGCTAACAGATCATCCAGAGCCACAACCTATGTTCTCCTGTAGAAGGAAGGTTTTTTTCACTCACTCAAAACAGCCAAGATCTTTATGTTTGTAATGCTAACATGGGTACAAGTTCTCATTTTGCTGGGTTTATAGATTTAAATGGTTTTTGTAAATTCGGAAACAAATTTCCTTTTCACTATACCCAGAGTAGCACCATTGTTTCTTCTGCAGAAATGAGGGGAAAGTGGCTCTCTGCCGCATCTTGCCCAAAGACCTGAAATTTATCCCTGGAGATCTGGGGAAGAGATGACACACACACTAGTGTCAGGCAGGCTTTACAGACAGCTGCTCCTGTGACAGTCATCTCCCTCGTGACCTCTTGCAGTCCCTTCTAAGGCTGCTTTCTATTATTCTGTGTAAAGATTCCTGGTGCAGAGGTGTTGCTTACATTGCAAGAAATATTTGTACACCTGTAAGGCAGGTGGATGTGCTAATTTCTCCAGAAGAAGGTAATGAAAAGTGCTCTTTCCCACCCCAGAGGTCATGGCATGAAACGAGTTCTAGCATGTTACCTGAAATCAGATTTTTGTAATAACCAATTTTTATTTAAATAATATCCATATTTCCTATGCATATGCTGTATAATATTTTAAAAATAACTTTGCAACAAATGCATAGACCACAATGAAACATTGCTGATACATTGTTTTCAGAAGGTACCTATATTCATTTTACAAGTGGGAACACTTAGCGGCCCTGACTGAGAGAATTTTTTAAAAATCATAAAAAGGGCCATTTACACATATGCACACACACACATCTTATACTGGATGAAAGCATGACATTTTGTGGAAGGAAAAATGAAGAAGCAATTTAGCCGTGTTATTTGTGTGTTAGATGTTAATGACATTCTGGGTTTAAAAATGAAACCAAGAAATCCATTTGTGTATTTTTTAAAGGCTAATCCTTTATTGATATGATCTGGAGCTGTTAGTACATTTGATATGCTGCAATTGTTAGACTAAACATTTCTTCTCATCATGCTAATCTGGGATCAGAACAATTTTTCAGTAAAAACTTGACAGACAGAAAGAAGGTTACTTTGGCACTGGTGTAAGATCAAGACACTGTGTCTTTTTGGGTAAAAACAGACAAACAGGACTTGTGAGGAACTGCTTGGACTTTAAAAGAGGGTTGCTGCACTGACACCCCAGTCCCAAATTTCTTCTTGTAAAAATGACTTTCTCATAAAAATGACTCATTTAGCCAAGAAGGAACTCCTGCCTGCCATACTTCCAGCTAAATAAAAATGCTTAGTTCAGAACTGATTTAATGCACAAAGTTGTATACCCTGTGATATACAGGAAATCAGATTAGTGTACCAGAATGGGGTTTTATGCCTTCAAAATCTCCAAAATTACGCTTAAGAGTGGAGTGAGGATCAATAACACTGGATTGTTCTACTGATTGCAAAGTACTGCCCGTCAAACTGTTCCCCTGACTTTCCCTGTCCATAAACTGCACTCACAGAGGCCTCCTCACCAGCTGAAAAGCTGTGGTCAGTGAAGTAAAATCTGCATCAGGAGGGAAATGCTCACTAGTTTGTGTGTCACATGGGCCAGAGGAAACATTCCAGAGCCAGTGGTTTTGTCAGGGAGAGGGAGACAACAGCCAGCTTGAGGCAGCACTGTCTATCAAGACAAAGATGGGCAGGAGGAGGTGTGAACCTCACAGCTTCCCTTGCTGCCACCAGGGGTTTCTCCTGGAGATCCACATGACTAATCTCTGCAGGGCTTTTCCTGCAGTAGAGACCTCTCTTTTCATCCTATAAATATAACTGCAATAAATCTTCCTGAAAAGCCTGCAGCATAACTGCCCGCTATATCCCCTACAATAACTACCATGAAACATTTCTGCTGCCACAGCGCAATAAAACTCCAGTGGGGCATGAGGCCGGGGGGATCAGTAATTCCTGTAATACTTTAATCTAACACCTACATTTTCAGAGCTGTCCAGGACTGTAACTGTGCAGATTCATGTGACTTAACTTTTAGAGAAAATAAATGGCCAAATTGCTTCACAACTGAGCATATCTGAGCTAGAGGGATCTCCAGGTTCTGTTTTCTGTGGATTTATTAAAACAATTAAATACCTATCAGAGGGCTAAAAATGAGTATATTTTATAATGACCCTTAAGGTTTCCTGATGTCCTAGCAATCCACAGTCAATATTTCCCTGTGATCGGTTGCTAACAGTATCACTCCTATTACATATACAAGATAGATGGCATATAGAAGGCCATGATATAACCCTTTCAGACATGCTCCACATAGCAAAGTCACAAAGAAGCAGATAGTTACCTTTACCTATAGGGCTAGATGACCCCCTGTAGAGGTTTTCTCAGGTGATATTAAGTTATTGAGTACAAACAAAGGAAAAATCACGTTGGGTGTTACTCCAAGCAGGAAGATGTATCCCATCCTTGATGCTGTTTTGTCTGCATTATGCAGGTATCTGGGTTTTAGTATTTGACCTATCTGGTCTCATTATTGGGACAATCAGGCATGTGTCTCCCTCCCAAAATGCTTACCTTACCACTTTCTCACAACTTCTTGCTCCCAACACCTAACAGTTAAACATCCTAATGGTGTTAGGATGTCAGACAAGGTATCAGAGCCCCAGGGTAAGGCTTCAGCTCACCAGATGTCCTTGAGGACACAAAGCCAAGCTCGGGTAATAGTGGCACATGCAGGGACTACAGTGTTTTTTATCTCAAATCCACACCCACTTCTTGGGAAAGCCCCAGTTTGTATGAATTTCTTTGACCACTGAGGGTCTCATGCTTTTGACAGGGACAGATTTGGCCTAGGAGCTGCTTCAAGTGACTTCTGCACACCTTCCTTTCAAGTGAGACCCTCTGGACTGCTACAGAAACCTCATTCCAGTAGGCTAAACACATACCACTTGATTCTGTACGTCTAGTAGCTAAAAAATAGTTTATACATATTCATTTTTAAGCTTGACTGAATATGCTGATTTAAAAAATGAGGTTAGATTTAAATTAATCTTCCACACAAAAAATGTTTTAAAGGCTTTAAATTATGAATATTTATATTGCTATTAATTTGTGGCGCTACTAGTATTTTTCTTTAATGGTTAATTATTATAACTAATGTGTTTGAATTACTCTAGAAATCTTTCCATTATTTTTTCTGTAAATATTCATTCCTACACTTACACCTTCTTATTTGATGCTGAGGCTCATTAGAGCCTTTTAAAGAAAAAAAAAACACCAAGAAAACCACTCAAAAGCAACATTCTGTCTCCCCAAGCACTAGTTTGTTCAGTTTTTTTTTATTTAATCAGTTTAACACTAAATGATACCTGGGTTTTTCAACCTTTTGGAATAGGTTATGCATTCAAAGATCTGCTGGCAGATAACAAAAAGAGCCAGACTGTGTGCTAGAAATTTCCATAAGGCATAAAAAAAGAAACAATGCTTTCCACGAACTGATTCCCAGCAGCTCTTTCAGCTTCAAGGATGTGACTGGACAGCTACCATTGCTACCACTAAGGATTGCTCTTTGTTTGTTCAGTTAAAGATAGGGCATGAGTTTAAAATACAACTAATTCTAAAAACAAACAAACAAACAAAAATACCTCTCCCACATACAAATACTTTCAAACTTCCTTTTCTCACAGGATTAAATGTCATTGAAACTGATGGCCACAACCACTGTTTTTAAAGTATGTGTAAGAAATTGTTGCCTTCTCTTCCCAGCAGTTGAATTACCATCTTCTGTCCTTGGCCCTTCTGTCTGTGTGTGAAATCTGAAAGTTTTAGATAACCATTTTAGGTCAAATGGAGACATAATACGCAACAAATTATAGGAAGACAACATGATTGTACTTGAGACATATTTGAAGTATAAGATTGTCACATGAATGAGTTGCAAAATGTGGTACAGGAAAATGAACAGAAATGAATGTACAAGTAAGATGGTGAGAAAAACCCTTTCTGTCAAAACCAGAGTCCCTTGAGTTGTTTAACATTCACAAAATGCAGACCGCACTTGATATGTCCAAGATAGAAAAATATCTCCTGTGATAGAATCTTCCTAAACCTCAATATATAGTGGTAACTTTTAGTTTCTGAATAATGAAGCTGGGATGGTGTCAGCAGTTGGTACAGTCTAGCGCATCAAAACACTTAGGGAAAAAAGAAAGTCATTTATGCCCTTTGTACTTTGCTTGCGTCCTTTAGTCTGGGTACACTCTTACCTGTGTTTCTCAGTCCTCACCACTGAGGGCCAATTCTGTTGTCCCTTTCCTTGCTTGTTGGTACAGGTCCAGGAAGCTGCTCTGGGTGAGTTTGCCACATCTATTTGCCAGTCTTATTGGCAGCTAACTAAATCTGGAAAAAACCTAATCTTATAATGTCATATATGTTACTTTGACTTGTCCAGAAAATATGACCTATGAGCAAAAAAAATCAACCCAAAAGGTATTGTGAGAAGTGATTTGGGAAAGAAAGCCCAGCTACTGTGTATAGGAAGGAATAAAACATTTTGAAAAAGAAAGTAATGGATTTAAATTGTGTTAAGGGAGATCCTAATTAGACATTAGGAAGACTTTCCAGTTGTAAAAATAGAGATGAGCACTAGAATAGGCTGCCTGAGGATGTCATTAAAAAACAATGTATCTTACTTTTAAGCAGAAGATTGAGTTATCTGTCTCATGAGGTGTGTTTAAACACAGGACTCGGGAACACATCCCCAGCTGAGGCTGGACAATGCTGTGTGAGCCCTGGTGCTGCCAAAACACTGCGTGGTCAAGGACAGGGAAGTGGAGGTCTTCATCAGCATCCCTCCTCCAGACTGGTAGGAGATGCGGAATGTGGCACCCTGACATTTGTATGCCAGTCATGATCCTTTCTTTTCAGTATTACTGTCTGTAAACCTATACCACTAAAAGGCAGAACCACAAAGAAAAGTCATTTGCAAGGCTTTGAAAGAAGAATGGGCTGGAAGGAAAGCAATAAAAAATTCATTGTTCAAATCAAGAATAGTGTTGGATCATTTAAAACAAACCTAATGATCCTTAGCTAAATCTTCATCAGAATATTTGTGCTTAATTTCAAAGTGTTCTGAAACCTATCTGAGTTTTGATCTCCAATTCAGGTTCCAGTGTGATCTTAATATCAGGAGGGGAAAATGAAGTATTTTCACATATAACTGTGTGGAAAAACTTTTCCTCACTCTGATAAAGTTGTCAAGAGTAAAAAATAAAAAAATCCTATCCTACACTGGGATAAGCCTCTAAAAGCTTTTTGTAAGAAAAAAAAGAGAAAGACAGAGAGACTCATTCTTATATAATCTCAGAAATTTCAGCTGAGACCAAAGCTCACTGCAGGGTCTTGCACATCACAGACAAGCACAATGAGTAAAAGGATTTGTCTGATTTGCCCTGCCCTTCCCAGGCTCTCCTTTATACAGTGGGAGACTGATTGAGTACAACTAACTAACATGGGAAATCCAAGTTCTAACCTATTTGAACCAAAAGACCAAACACTTGAACCTTGGTCTGCTATTCCTCAGATGAGTGTCTCTTCCATTAGGCTTTTATGGGTTCGTGGTTGAATTTGATGCCCACCCCTGCACTCATGATTTTTCCTTTCCCCTCGTGTGTCTATGTTTTATCTACCCTGTCTTCCTGAAACAGGTGCTTACTTGCTGCAGCAGGTTTTATTTATAACAAGGTCACTTTTCTTATGGAAAAGAAAAATACTATTTTGTGAAATTCCAGTTAGCTCTATTTACATTCTAGCAATGTGATAACTTTAGCTGTTCAGATATCTTTAAATAGATGGACAGATAGCTCTGCAGTGCATGAGACACACACTCACTCTGCACGCCTTCTGCTGTTACAACACAGTGACCGCAGCTAGGTGGATCTAGTTCAAAGTCATCTCATCAATCACCTTAAAAGCCTTGAAAACTAATTTCTAAACTAAAGCATTTTCAATTCATCTTTCATGTGTCATCATGATACTTTGAATTGAAATTTCTTATTATCTGTCTCTTACCTCCCACCTCTGCAATCATAGCACTCGTCGCTCAGAGGGAGAAAGCTGTTGAAGGTTACATTTTCATAAAGCTGTTTGGGATTTTTTCTCAAGATGGCTCTCATTAAGAAGTCAATGGAAGACACCCAGCTGAAACCATAGCAAACCAGCTTTAAAATTCAGTCCTGTGTGTAAATTTTACCATTTAAATGAAAAGACTAAGGAAATAACGTGTTGGAAAAGCAGTAGAATGGAGACAATGTTGAAAAATTATGTCTCGTTTTCAGTTTTATATTTCCATCCTATCTCAAGAAGCTGTGCATGTCTTAATTATCAGATTTTCTGACTGACTTATCTCTAGGGACTTCAGACCTATCAGCATCTTTATAGTACACTGTAGAAGATAGCTTCTTTTCTCTTTTGTATGACCATGAAAAGTTTCAAAATATTTCAAAGTGAATGTTTTGCAAAAGAAGGATAATCTTTTAATGCTGAAAGCACAATTAGCTGAAACTATTCAGAGATTATACGTTCTGTTTCTTTTTCTTAGCTAATGTATAGAAAATAGAAAGTCTGGTCGTTGATAGTCTAGGTTTGTGAAAGTGACATATTCAAGTTTTTAGCCTCTGAAAGACTAGATCAGGGTCAAAGCTTTACAGCTCTACAAGGTGTCCCTGTTTTTTGAGAGCGTACTCATGATTTTACATTATCCCTGAGTTCTATACAGCACGTAAAGAAGGCTAAGATTGTAAAAGAAGATTTTTGGGGGTTTGCAAATATTACAGGGTATTTTGGGGAGGAAGTTCTTTCATACCTTACAATTTTGTTATCCTTCCTGCACTAAATTTTTGTTTTCAGTTCTCCCATGCCATGATACACCAAAGCACTCCTACTTCCTGACAATTAAAACCAAATAGTATCTATTTCATATGTAATGAGACTGCGACATGCTTCATAACATGAAGCTTGATAACCTCTTATTAAGAAAACAAACATAAACCACTCTGAGGATAACCCCGACCACAGGAAAATCTAAACTACAGAATTTTAAAGCTGATATTGTTTTGAAGAACGATACTATTTTATGAGAATTGTTACTAAGTAAAATAATTTAAATATATTTTAAAATTGCAGGCAGGAAAAATTAAAAAGATACACTGGTTTCTCTTTGCATTTTATGTATCACCTTATGATAGGCTTAAAGTAGTTATCCTCTCTTCTAGGGCATATACCTTTAATTCAGAGAGTGATTCTCATATTCTTTATAGATAAAGCAAATCCCCTGCAGATGCAATTATTTCAACTAATAGTTCAACTGAGCAGCCTGTACTCATTCCTAACATTGACCTGTCCTTTGTCTGGTAGAAAATCTTGCTTCTTTCTTCACAAACACAGCTAAAGCAGTTTTTCACATGGATCAATATTTAATTTTTGGTTTCAGGTTTATTTTGCTTTTTTTTTCTCCATAAGTTGAATCAAACAGCAAGAAGCATGGAAAACCAGGAAGAGATGATCTGTAATATTTCAGCTGAACATTGGTGGGTTATATACCATGGTTTTAGAACTTTTCCTTTCCCTTTTCTGGCAAATCTTTACTTTGGCTGTTAGAAAAATATGGAGCTGAACATGACCCTAAGGAAGTCTTGGGCAAAACACATGTGGTATGGGTGGCAATGATGCTACTAAAATTTGTTAAGCTTTCTGGTAGTGCTCTGTAAATTAAATTGGCTATTAAAAAGAATGATTTTTGAAAATGGCTTTCCCAGATTCCCCTAAATAAGGAAAACCTACCCTCCAATGTAAACCAGAAAATCCTGTATTCTGAAGCATTGACTCTAAGGAGAAATATGATGTAACATGAAGTACTGCAATGTAATGTAATATAATACAGTTTTCTGACATTCATACTTAAAAGAAAAACAATAAAAAACCAAAAGCAAAAAAAAGAATACCAGAAATAATTTATTTTCTGAAGATATACCCAAACTTCCCTATATTAGCTTTACATTTATCTTTCCCAGTAACTTGGTTTAAAAAATACATTCCATCATTTAATTTTGGATTAGATTTTTAAGGAGGCCAAATTTTATAACTTCGTGTGCACTTGCTCACTTGCGCTATGCAGAAAAATAGACAAGAAATAATAAAACATGTTCATATCTGCTTTGGATTTATTAAACAGTACAGCCCATATAGCAGATAGTATCTGACATTGAAAAAAAATCCTGCAAGACATCTGATAATAACCCAGTGTGATACAAACACTCCTGTAAAGCTGAAAGCGAGAATTATTACTCATCCGTTAATGAGACTATACATTTTATTCTGAGATAAATATCAATACATCTTGCTGCTTGAGACATAGCCCAGCTCACAGGGAACAAAAGGTACTTCAGCTTCCTGCCCGTTACCTCCCCCCAAATCCAGCATGAATTATTAAGCTACAAGTGCTCCTGGCTGCCACTGATACCTGCAGACTGCGCTGAAGGTCACTGACACAGAGTGAAATGCCCCATGCAAGATGACAGCTGATGCCATGCGAGGCTGGCAGAGAAGATATCGAACTCTCCCATGCGCCCACGGCTGTGGTGCAAGGACACCAAAGGTTTGGTGGCAGGGAGAGGAGGAAGTAGAGGGGGGAAATGGGAAGGTTTTTAGGCAGCATCTCTTTGGATATTTGGGTGTTTGTTCTCTTCGGACAGGAGACTCAAGGCGTAAATCAAACTGGACTTGTCTAATCTGAAGAATTTTTGTTGAACTGGACTGCATAAGCAGTGATTACAGGGGCTGGCTGATATCAGGCAGTGTAAGCCTGGTCTTGGAAACTACAAGAATGTAGTTCACTATTTACGTCTGTTTGTTTTGAGAAATCAAAGTCTGTAAACAGCTTTAAAACAAGCAGGATGCTCACAAAAGTGGTGGTTTCCTTCAGGGTACGTTACTTTTCTCCCCAGCAGAACCTGAGGTTACTTGGCCCTGTGGGAAGCCCAGTCAATTCTTCCCAACTCAATGGCATTTCTTTCTTAGGTGGCCACAGAGGTAGCTGCTGAGCCTCTTTCCAAACCCATTTCTTCTAGAGATGAGATGTGTTTAACATTCTAGCAGCACAATTTACCTCATCGTTCCATCTTTTTAATCTACGTTGCTTTCATTCGGAGCAGTGTCACGACTGACAAACATAATGCTATTGACAGGGCGCACAGTAAGGTCTAACTACTCAACCTGAGCTACTTGACTCTCCTTTATGGGAGTGCAACTACAGCCTACCACGCATTCTCTATTGGCCATCAACTTTTATCATGCACATTTTAACTTACTAACTACCCTATCCATATATTACACATGCTCCTAAGCTTCAATTAGTAGCCGCACCTGTTCAATTCTTGTCGTATACTTTTAAATATTTGGACATTCCTGGGTTGGGGGGTATTCAGTTTCAGATGAAGACTCTACTTTTGTCCAGGTTCTTGCTATATTAAGAAAAGGTCTGGGTAATGAAAATTAATGAAGCAATTAAATTAACCATAAAATAGACATCCAGAGAGAAATTCAGTTGCCTAAACAGAGGCATCTAGTTCCCTTTGAGCTGCCCTGAAATGCCTAAGCGCTAGCACTTTAATTTGAATATACATTTGAGGATAGTTTCCCCTTTTCTCCCTTTCTAACATTTGGCTCACATCCCGGAACTGTCTTGGAGTACCAGGAACAAGATTTCTTTCAACAAATACTCAGCCAGACCATGAGCCTCAGGAGCACTCCTACTAAGCTTTGATCATTAATGGATGAAGTCCTCATGTCCTCACTAGAGCTTAGCTGAGTCCTACTCCCCAGTAAGTGTACAGTTTATATAGCTGGGTTATCAGCACAACTTTTTCAACTGATACATCTGCTATATTGTATTGCACCACTTACCTTGGCTGGAAACAGCTCTCTGTTGGGACTGGTGGGTATGATGCTGGAGCTAAAAGTGCTTCAGGCCATTCTAGGGTGGGAGGTGAGGTCAGGCAACATTCCCCAGGGTGCAGATAAGGATGCTTGGCATCCACATTGGAAGAGCTGAGTCCTACTGTCGGTGGACATCGTCAGTGGAACTGTTTTCTGGCACTCCACAGATTGTACTATCAACTTAGATGCCCATACATCTAAGTCTCAAAATTCCTCCCTTTGCAGTTTACATTTCTCCTTTATACAACAGCACCTAAGTCTTATGTGGACGTTTGCTAGACCTTTGATGGCTCACAATGTGATGCTCCTTAGTTCATTTCTATTTGCTTTTCAGTCACAATCTCACTCAGCTGCACCGCTTTGGATTATGTGATTTAGACCTTCATAGCATTCCTTCAGAATGTAATAGTAATATATTTACAATTTTCTTCACTAAGTAGAAAATCCTCATCTCTCAGTGTCCTAAGCAGGGACTGAAAGGTTAGAAGAAAGCCAGAAAGTTTTCTTCTTTTCTATTTTGGTAGTCCGGCCTGTGTTTTTTATATATTTCTGGCAGTGTGTTTTTACACTATGGCTCTTGGTAAAATTGTCTTTATATTCTGTTTATCAAAACCTCTCATGCTTATCACACTCCTTAGAGGTTGATGATATTTACTGGGCTGGCTGAGCAAAACGCCTAAATTTCAGATAAGCCTTTGACGTGATGTTCTCCACTCTGTTCTTGACTAGAAAGGTAAAAATAGGAATTGGTTTTTTTTTTTCCATTTGGTTTTCATATGGGCCCTGGACTAAGAGGCAGGTTTCAAAAGGTATCTTGCATATTGAAAAATCATATTCCTGTGCAGTTTAATTATGTCTTTTCAATTTATTTTCTCTGACTCGCCAAAAGCAAGTGCGTTATTTTATGCTGTTACATAATACACAACCATGTGGAAAAGCAGCAGACACACCTTTGGCAAATGCCTGCATAAGTCTCCAAGGCCTTCACCCATGTTTTCACAGATGTCCTCTTAGAACCCATCTAATCCCCTACATCAAGGGTTTATAGATTATTTGCACTCATTGGGACTGGTGTAGTACAGAGCCAAGTATGCAAAGACTGCCAGCTGGCCAGAATATTTGATAAATGTGAGAACAAAAAAAATCCCACTCATAGCAGCGAAGTGATCTATTCCTGGAACACCAGCTGGATTGCTGTAATAAGCTATTAAACCAGTGTAGTAAAATGAAACCCAGATTCACTATGCAGATTATATAGCAGCTCTATTTCCTTGTACATCTTGGTTTCATTGCTTTAATTTTAGCTTATTGGTCACTTGCAATGATTAGAAAGATATGCAATAGATTGACCTTTCGATTCACAAGTTTTGAACTAGAATGCCTCAAACTAAAGTTGTACAGAACTGTGCCCCTGGCACCCTTAAATATCTGCTTCCATTTCAAATGACTCAGTGAGACAGACTCCTGCAGACTTATTTTACTAAGAAATTCTATCTCAGACCTGGAACTGAGATAAGTGGTTACAAAACACCACCCGAGAAAAACAGTATCTCAAACACACACTAATGTAATACAGTATTTTTTCGTGCAATAAAAAGTAATTTGGATGTCTAAAACCAGATGAGAATTAATCTTCATGGCCATGTGTAATAGCACCATCTTGTGATCCTTGCCAAAAAAATTAGAAAGAAATATTTCAGTTTTGAGCTGTGCTTTCTGGTAATTCAGTCTTCTCATTTGTGACTTGAATTAGCTTGGGACTGATATACGACAAAAACTAAACATTCAGCCATAGAGAATATAGTCATTGAACTTAGTAGAACAGTGCCTTAAAGAACTGGCAAGGTTGAAATGCATTATTTTTGTTACTGTTATCTTTCTTGCTGGTGACCAAAGAAGAAAACCACTAAAGAGGTCCTAGTCCTACTCTCATACAAGAACAACAAAATGGTTTTTGTAGTTAGACATACTACTTTTTCCCATAATATTGCAAAAGATATCTCAGGAATAACAACTGAACGGTATCACCACCAGTAAGAGTATACTGATCATCATTAGCTCTTGCTTTTAGTTTTTTCACAGTGAGGACTCTGATGTTTTGATCCTCTGGGGACTGTGAAACTGTAGGATTGGCAAACAGAAGAATGCCACCTGGTCTGTTGGTTATTATGGCTGTCTAAACTCCAGATTAAATAGGGGGAGATCAGACATCTCAGGGTAATATCAGAAAACAACACATTGGGCTGACAAAGCACTAAATTTCCAAAATGAGCAATGAATTTACATAACAAGGGTCAGTTGCAGATATATCTGTTCCAAGCTACTTAGGAATACATACTCACATGTCTCAGATGACACAATTTGTGGTAAATTTAAGCTATGGTTACAGGTAATTAGTGTCATCAACGGGAAAAGACAGTAAGGTACAGGTGATTTCCTTACTACAACCTGATTACTTTTCATGGGTATGTTGAAAGGAATCAGGCCTGTGGCCAGCAGAACTTTACTTTAAGGCTGGATATAGCTGGGGTTTGTCCACCTGGTGCCTTTGCTTTGTAACATTGCCAGCCTTTAAGGCTGTCATAGCCAGCATTTCCTACATGACCCTTAACCTGGCAATTTTTAGTTGAGTTCAATGGATTTGAGAACACTCAACATTTTCCAAAAAACAGGTGGTAAAAGCTGTAAGAACTAAAGAACATCTCTCCACCTCTCATTTCTCATGTGAGATTTTGGTGAGACTAATTAGAGATAAGGAAAGCTGAATTTTGAGTCAAATCTCGCTGCCTGACATTTCAAACATAGCAGATATTAAAACAAATACTATTTACTGTGTTCTCTGGTTTCCCCAACGAATTATATGGGACACGTTTTCTAACGGACACAGAAACTAGCCATCACTTTCACTGGGGCTTGCCACAAGTCCTCTGTGTTATGGGTCTACCACAGAGTTCACATAAGCCTTGCTAAGCCTTCACAGTTGCAGTGGCAAGGAAAAAAATTATTTTGTGTTTAAAAAAATGCTAATTTTCTAGCTTGGTGAATTAAAGCCATTCATCTGTTATAGCTGCATATAACATGGATCAAAAACATTATTCATATATATTGACCTGGAGTCCTTACTAGCCAGCAGAGAGCACTTTGTAGAGTGCATTTGTCGCTGTAGAAACCCTCCCTCCAACTGAAACAGGCTGTGTTTAATACAGGTTGACATGATTTCATTTTTTCCTGATGCCAAGAGGTCTGAGGAGGTGTGTGAGGGAAGTTTGCTGAATCTACCTCATTATGAATTTCTGAAGAGACGTAAATCTTGTCTTTGAGGAATACAAGGTATACTATATGGTTTTTTGTGTTGCAAGACTACAATTAAGTTGCCAGGCACTTCTTTTATTTCTTTTCTTTGTTGTTGTTGTGGTGGAGGTGTTTGCTGCTATTGCAGTCACTGCTCTGGCCATCAGAGCAGACAGCCTCTATTTTGTCAGTGCTTACAAATAATTGAATAAGTGTTTACAAATGCTTTTGAAAATAAGGTTTTGTAACTAGCAAACTGTCGCGGTCCGGGCGCCAGCATCCGTACCGCCTCCCAAAAGGGAAGAGGATCGAGGGCAAGGCGAGGCACTACCCCAACAAGCTCGTAGGCAACCACGGAGATTGATGAGTATTTAACAGGTTTATTACCAGATATATTCAAACAAAACCTTATTTACTCTATGGAGATATACGATATCAAAGGACGCCATGCCCACCCACTCACTTCCCCTCAGTCAACCTGGTGTGGTGTGGTGCGTGCGTGTGTGTAGATGTCGGTTTCTACCCTCTTCCGGCGGGTGGCGATGTTCGGGTCGACGGCTTTCAGTCAGCAGACTCGGGCGGTTCTGATGATGGTGGCGACTTGCCAGCTTTTCGGTGCGATCGGAGTCTCTCCGATGGCGATGATGATATCAATGATGATGTCGGCTTTTTGCCGCAATTTTTCGGCAGCGGCATGTGGCTCGCGACTCAGCAGCAGCATGTGGCTTCTTCAATATGGTGCTAGTTTGGAATGGCACGACTTCTTTAGTGTGGCACCCCTGGATTGGGTGGCGCCAGCGACAGCTTCTTGCTGTAATTTGTTTTGGGTTTTAGGCACAACACCCTCAGCATGGAGCAGTGTCGGTGATGCGGGGCATGCAAAGCTGGCAGGCAGCTTTGCTTGGCACTGCTTCCGCGGCGGCGCTGGTTTGGAATAGCGCAACTTCTCCCCTCCCCCACCTGGCTCGGTTCTGGCTTTCCCAGCAACGGGGTGTCAAGTTTTTTAAGTGGGAGGGCATTCCCGGCACTCAGATTCTTAAGGTGTCGGGTTTCTTTAAGCGACTAGACACTCAGATTCTTAAAGTGTCGGGCTCCTTTAAACAGTAGGACAGCAGCTTTCCCCCCCCACCTCTGGCTCCAAACCTTTCGGCATTTGAACTTGGCACAGTTCCAGAAGCGGCCAGCGGTGGCATGGGGGGGTGTCTGGCTCATGTCGGCAGCTCCTTCAGCTGCTTCTCTGTCCTTGCTCTCCAGATTCTTCTTAGAGCGGCTACAGCAGTTCGTGCAAGCTCTGCAGTGGCAGTTTTCCCCCTCCTCCCCCTCCGGCCAAGAGGCCTGGTGGGGGGAGGGGAGGGAGGCTTGGCAGGAGCGATGCCTTCCTCCCTGGTGCACAGTGGAAAAGAGGGAGGCTTTGTTTTCTTTTGAGCTTTTATAGCCTGCCAAGTCTGATAACACGGCTTCCGTCTTCCGAGTTCCTGTTTCCGAAAGACTCCCCAATGATTCATGGGAGTCATAGTTCTTTTTAGCTGACTTAAAAAGACATTTCAAAAAATAATGGGTCCGTTTGCCACAGTGGGATAAGAAAATGCTACACTGCATTCAGGAAGCTTTGCTCTTTTCTTTCTCCTGATTGCTAAACATATCCTCTTTCTATATGCAAACAGAATTATAGAATCACACAATAATTTAGGGTGGAAGGAACCTCTGGAGGTCCACCCTAGAGGTTCTCTGGTTCAGCCATCCAGTCACCCACTTACAGCAGTACCAGTCTCAAGTGTAGATGAAGTTGCTCAGGGCCATTTCCAGTGCTTTCTGGGCAGCCTGTTCCAGAGCTCAGTCATTCTTGCTGTGAATTTTTTTCCTGTATCTAGTTGGAATTTCCCTTCTTGCACTTTGTGACCGTAACCTCTCATTCTTTTGCTGTGCATACTGGGAAAGTACAGGCTTGGCACCTCTGTAATTGTTGGAAGACAACACTTGTTCCCCTTTCAGACCTCCTTCCAGGCTAAACAAATGTGGTTTTTTCCAACCTCTTCTCATGTATCATGTACTTAAGACCAACCATCCTTTAAACTTGCTGTAGTTTGTCAATGTGTCTCTTGTATTGGGGAGCCCCAAACTGGACATAGCACTCCAGATGCGTCTCACCAATCCCAAAATTCTCCATGGGACAGCTTCAGAGTGAAGCTGTGGGTTTGCAGATAACAGTCCACACAACATTGCGTCTTGTTGCTTTGTTCCCTGCACCTCTGGGTAGTCCATTTAACAAACAGTGGCACTTCTTTCCTTCAGTTACCATGCAGACAGGTGTTAACTTTAATTGCTTCACTCCTTGCACATTTCTATCCCTTTCACAGCCAGAGCCACCAGTTTCTAGAGTTCCCATTCCTTTGTAGCTATCCTAAGCCTGCTCAATACCTGTTTTTCCCTTTCTAGTATTTTCTCCATCATTTCTCATCTCAGAGTTCAGTTTGTCAGGGTAGAAAAGCCCTGATAATTTTCATTTCTTTTCATATTCTCACTTTACCTGATAACCCTTCTCTGCAACTGTTCCAGGTGAAATTCTGCTTTCTTGAATATGGGACACTGTATTTCCAATGAGCTCTCATGAGCACAAGGCAGTAATACATCCCAAACTTTATGGGAAACACCTGGGATGCACTACTATCATGTTTGGTTTCCCTCTGCTCCTATCAGATGGTGGCTCAGAGCAGCTCAGAAGATACCTAATATACTCGAGTTGTTGTTATCCTCTGTTTGTGTAAGCTTTTAGCTAATAGCAGTTATTCATATTAATTCCCAAGTGAATGTCTTTCAACATGGCACTATTAAATTACATTCCATTTTTATTACTGTTATCTAATTCTTTCTGTCTGATTTCCTGATCTTCCTCTGTATTGACTATGCCACCTAGTGAATATCATCACCAAATTTTTAGCACATTGCTGTTATTTCTGCCAAGATAATTGATGGGAAAAATTGAAAACACTAATCCAAAAACCAATCCATGATCAATTCCAAAAGAATCCTGCTTCCAGTCTGCTTCTCTTAGTGTTAACATTGCTGTATTCTTAAAATCTACTTTCAAATGCTTCTGTTATCCCCTTCTGGTTCAATTTAACCCCATAGAACCCTATATAAAATTATCTGTGGCACCGCATATACAGTTGGTCTCCACTGTTTCCTTTACGTAGCAAATCCATGCTTCTTTCAAGGAAGGACAAAAGATACCAGAAGGAGTAGTGTGACACCCTCTCCCTTTGTATTGCATTAACAATTACTTTCCATGTTATTAGTTTTCCTTTTCAAAACTTGTTCTAAAGCCTTTCATGCTCCAGAGATCAGCTGAACATCCTGCATTTGCAAGGGTCGATCCTTCCCTTCCACCTCTTCCTCCTTTTATGAGCATGACTACTATGTTAATATTTCTATATAAATAGGGTATCATCTCCAATTGACACATGAGTTAATCATACTGGCCTATGAGCCCATGAAGTCGTGTGCAAGTTTTTCAGAATACCTGTGTGGATTCAGTTTCAGTGTGAAGGTCAATGAGATTTCTTTCATCTCAGCTACAGAAACGCTTTGTTCATTTTTTCATTCCCATCTTGCCCCTGTGCTTAACATCACTGCATCTAGCTCTGAAGCCCTTAGTACAGGAAAGACCTATTGGAGCAGGTCCAGAGGAGAGCCACAAAAATTATAAAAGCCTGAGGAACCTCTTCTATGAATAAAGGCTAAGAGAGTTGGGATTGTTTAGCCTAGAGAAGAGAAAGCTTCAGGGAGACCTTATTGAGGCCTTTCAATACTTAAAAGGGGCCTCTAAGAAAGATGGTGACAGTCTTTTTAGCAGGGCATGTTGTGATAGGACAAGGGGTAATGGTTTTAAAGTAAAAGAGGCTAAATTTAAACCAGATATAAGGAAGATTTTTTTTTACAATGCAAGTGGTAGAACACAGGAACAGGTTGCCCAGAGAGGTGGTGCCCAGAGAGGTGGTGCACCCAGAGATGCCCAGATGGGGCATCTGCCCCATCCCTGGACATGTTCAAGGTCAGGTTGGACAGGGCTCTGAGCAACCTGAAGTAGTTGAAGATGTCACTGCTCACTGCAGGGGGGTTGGACTAGATGACCTTTAAAGGTGCCTTCCAAACCAAACTATTCTATGATTCTGTGAACACCTTTTCATTAAGATCTGCATCAAGGAAATAATGCAGTTCTTAGACCACACTGAAATTGTCTTGCATTTCTGTATGAACCACTACTAGATCCATAACTAACAGCCTTGCCCTCATTTTATTGATGAGACTGGTTTTCTGTTTATGTCATCTGTCATGATAACTCAGCTTGAAATTTGGCAACACTTTGGTTGTTCACTTTTAGAAACCAGGGTAGCAAAATGTGTAAGAGAGAAAATAGTTATACATTATCCTCTACAAGTATTCACAACATCATTATTTTTTAATTTTTGCTCTACTTAGCCTTGATCGCTCTTCTGAGAGAAGGAGAAAGCCTGGAGGATCTGATGAAGTTGTCTCCAGAGGAACTGCTGCTGAGGTGGGCAAACTATCACCTGGAGAATGCAGGATGCAACAAAGTCAACAACTTCAGCTCAGACATCAAGGTATGAGAAATGCTGACCAACAATAGCAAAACTGCAGCTCCACACTCAAATCCCTGTCCTCCAAACAAGGACTGTGCACTGAAACAATTCAAGCAGCTCAGACCGCTCTGTTAAACACATGGAGCTGGGTACATAAGAATAATTTTAGTGGGGTTTACCTTTCCTACCAGTAATATTCCTCCTCCTCCCAACCTCACAGTCATCACTGCCAGCCCCAGCACACCAAACGCCTGGGAAAGGAATAGCTGCTGGCTCTGGACAGGGCATATGAACTCTATTTTCAGTTCCCTGCCTCTATTGCTCTCCTCCTTCCTAAATGTCCTCAAATACCTCTTGACCTGGCTTTGGTTTGGAAAAGGCTGGACCTTACCCAGACATGTAGGGTAAGAGGATGGGGCTCTTCCAATTCCCCTACCTGATGTTTCCTTCAGTATAGCTCTTCTGTCCTAACCTTTGCTATAACCCTGCATGCACTTACCTGCAAGTTTTAATTCAGTGGGACTATTCAAAATAATATAGCTAGATGTGGAGGCATCCACAAGGATAAATCTCTAGTCTGTGCAGCATATTTCATGTGCTTGGGACTTCATGGGCTTGTGGGTGCAAATTTCAAGCAGAGCTTTCTTTGTAGGACCTTCATTTTTCCTAGACAGACATATCTGAACCTCAGTGGTGCACACTGATGAGTTTCAAACACCAAAGCTACAGTGTGAGGCCTAGCTAGCATCCCAGGGCTACAGGGGGTATATCAGAAAGGGTGTCTGAGCTGGTGCTGGCCAGCACACCAACCTCGCCAGCCATGACCTGCTCACTCCCAGCACAGCATGGGAAAAGCCCCATTCCAGAGATGCCTTGTTGTAGGCTTCACCAGGGACTGAAGCATAAGCAGTCATTTACCATGACTTACTTGACATACAGAAAAATACACCAGAGAAGGTAACAGGAGAGGCTGAGAGTCACATTCGACAATACAATTCTTATTCTAACATTTTTTTTGAATCATTGGGTGGAGGTGACTGGAGAATTCCATGGAAAGGGAAGGGAACAGAATCTCTCCCATCTTTCTGTAGGCTACCCAAGAGGACTACGATGCAATTTACTAAATCCTATCTGCAATTGAAATATAAATTGCTCTTATCATATCTGCAGTTGGAAAATAAGGTACATACATACCTCGAACAGGCCAAGACTTCAGCCTTTACAGACATTCTCTAATTAAATGTGTCTCCCAACCTCACTTCGGTTATAAATAACCACTTTCTAGATATGGTGGGTAGTAAGATTTGAAATAATTCAGGTAATTGGCTTTATATTTGGAAGAGTATGAGTTGGGTTAGTTAGTCAAGTCCCTAGACACTACCATGTAGTGTTATTTTCAGTTCTTTGAAATGAGATTTCTGAAGTGAGATTAATATTTACCACACATAGAAGCAGCATTACATTTCACAAAAGATTAAAGACACAACATGTTAAATCTGTGTCTTGCTCTTGCCCTTTTGCCTGAAAAATGCTGATACTGTTGTCAGTTTTAACTTTTGTCCTTGAAAACTATGCTTTCTCTTCCATAACTGTTCCAGCGTTGCTTTGAAATCTGCTTTAAACATCTGCTTTCTCCTTCTGCATTTTCTTTTATTAAATGCTCAGCAGCCTGACTTCTACAGCATTATAAAGGTATGCATTTTCTTACCTCTAATTTAATGTTCAGGTTAATTCTAATATCTTTCTGTTGATACTGGTCTTTTTAATAAATGCAACACACAGCATTTTGTCTCATGTGTTGAGCATTCTGCAGCCTATATATATATTGGCTTAGGGTAGAAACAGATCTGGCAAACACAGCATAAAGTAGGAACTTCTAAGTGCTTCCAGCTTAACTAATTTAATTATGTAGCCCAATGATTGATGTAATAAAAATGAAGCATGCAGGCACATTGTTCAGAGGAGCACTGGCATGCAATACCTGAGCTTTAGATGTAATTTTTCCTCTCTTTAATTTCTCTGTCACAGGACTCAAGAGCTTATTACCATTTGCTGAACCAAGTTGCCCCCAAGGGAGATGAAGAAGGCATTCCAGCTATTACTATTGACATGTCAGGATTAAGGGTAAGATGAGATAAGTTTAGGGTAAATGCCGATGTTTTCTGTCTGTTACTTCCACTGATGGCCAACACAGAGTTGCTCTGGCATGCGAGAACAAGAAAACTCTATTTAGCATTGCAACATGATCTTGTGTTTCAGAAATCAAAGCTTTCAAAGAATTAAATGATGTGGTTTATCTTCTGTCAGAGACTATCACTGAAACTTTAACAAGCATCGAAGCACACTGATATACTACTAACCCATAACAAGTATATTTAAATATATTTATTTGGAAATGTCATCAAACCATGCCCTTTTTATGGAATATAACTATAAAAGCAGTATGGTGAGATGGCTGAGTTGTAGGTAAAGCCCATTTGAAAACACAGATCTGCCATTAGTAGAAGTGGGAAAGGAAATAGCAGTAAATCCCACCAGGACCTTCTTTAACAGCCCCACACCTATCTCCACACACAGACACCCCATGTGGGTCTTGCGTGCAGTGTCAGGCAGGGGGGTGAGGCTGACGGGTCCGTTTTCTGCCGGCACAGGAGAAGGACGATGTCCAGCGAGCTGAGTGCATGCTGCAGCAGGCGGAGCGGCTGGGCTGCCGGCAGTTTGTCACAGCCACTGATGTTGTCCGGGGGAACCCAAAGCTAAACTTGGCCTTCATCGCCAACTTGTTCAACAAATACCCTGCCCTGCATAAGCCAGAGAACCAGGACATTGACTGGAGCTCTATTGAAGGTAAGGAAAATGCAAATAAAGGATGCTTCTGGCCACCCATACCACAGTATCCCCGGCTCTGAGTTGATGATGTACTAACCTAGCCTTATGTCCTTCAGATATATATTCACTGCACAGACAGCCTTGAGAAAGGGAGGCTGCTCTTTACCTCTTTGTAGCTTCTGGTATTTCAGGGGTCTGTTCTGTGGATAGCACGTGTTAGAAGACAAAATATTTGTGTGATGTCTGAACCAGTATGGACTATTGAGCATGCTTGTTAGTTGAAATTAGAGTTGATCTGTCATTCCCTTAATTGAGAATATCATTAAAAAATCAGATCTTGCATAAACCTGCTGCCTGCTTGCTCTGAGTTGGGGTCAGGACCACCATTGTATGGATCATTTGCTGAGCTTCAAGTCCTTTCTCAGCCTCATAGTGAAATTGTCGATGCTAAGGCACAGGCTGTTCTTGAATTCTTGAAGGCATTTCAAGGCCAGACTGCCTAAACACCATAATATATAGGGCATGAAGAAATATTACATGCTGCACTGTGCTCTCTTATTTCACATATCAAGCAGAGTCTCCTGTTTATGGTTCATTGCACTGTAAATTCTGAATTATGATTTCATCACGGGGCATTTTACTGGAGTGTTGTGTTTTGCAGGCCTGTTGATTGATGTATCTGTTGTTTTAGGTGAGACAAGGGAAGAGAGGACGTTCAGGAACTGGATGAACTCCCTGGGTGTTAATCCACGTGTAAATCACTTATATAGGTAAGAGAAGGTATTGCACTTCATTGAGATGATAAATACAGCCAGAAAATTGTTTACAAAAACATAGACTTTTGGACCATATAGAATATACGCTTCATTCTTCAGGAAACTAAGTTTACTTCTAAGTTTAGTTGGGTTTCTTTCCTCTGTTCTTTGGTCAATGACATATCTTTTTTAATGTTTTCAGTGACCTGTCAGATGCCTTGGTTATCTTCCAGCTCTACGAAAAGATCAAAGTGCCAGTAGATTGGAACAGAGTGAACAAACCACCATATCCTAAACTGGGTGGTAACATGAAGAAGGTACAAAAAGCTGGAATAGCTCCAGTAGCAATACCTTATCCTCAAACGATCTCTATATCATTTCAAACAGCAATGTGGGCACTCATGTTGCTCTCAAGTCCCAAGCATAGCACATTAAATGGTTTTTTTGCCTAGTCAGTGAATAATTTTTCATCCTGAAGAAGAAAGTTTGACTCACTGTCTCTGTTAACAGGTGAACAATATTCATAAAATAAAAAGACTTGACACCTTTGTGTCAATATTTTAAAACTGTATTTGCAGACCACTTTTGCTACTGTCTTAGTCACAAATTACAGTGCATCTTCACTGTGAGTCATATGGCACCAGCTTAATTGCAGTTGTCTGGATCACTGCCCTCCACATCAAATGAAGACAGTGATGATAAGCGTTCTTGACCAGATGCCTCAAGAACTGATCACAGAGTTGCTGCTAAATACAAAGCTTTCTCCCAGCTATCGGCATGAGTAATTCAATCCAGTTAGGCCAGAGTGATTAACAGAGATAAAATATTGACTGGAACACTAATCCTTTACCTCAGTGCAATGCCACGATGTTGGAGGTACCCATGAGCCATAGATTCGTATTTTCCAGGGTAATCTCTTTTTCAGGCCCTGAAGATGAAATATAACGTTTCCTTCTATGCTAACTGTTTACCATGGTATTTTTAGGATGGAACTGGCTGCTGGTAGTCAAACAACTGTATTATCACAAAGCCCCAAAGCTACTGTTTGCCCAGGAGGATCAGGGCTAATCCAAAGAATTTAAAGTAATAGTATCTTGTCTTCTTTTGATTTCTGTATTTTTAAACTGTATTAATTGTCTCTGTCATTAACAGCTTGAAAACTGCAACTATGCAGTGGAACTGGGAAAGAATCAAGCCAAATTTTCCCTTGTTGGCATTGCTGGGCAAGATCTGAATGAAGGAAACCGTACGCTCACGCTGGCCTTAATCTGGCAGTTGATGAGAAGGTATGGCAGTCAGACACAAACTTCAGAGTGTTTTGGTAGACTCAGTTTGCATTGTAAGTTTCCTGATGCTATCACTGAGAAGGGTCTACAGGCTACAGCTTTCTCCTTCCTCTGTTTACACTTACATGCATAGACAGAGTAACCTTTTGCTCACTCCTAGTTAGGGATGCGATCAGGAGGTACATTATCATGTGGCCAAGGCCACTGCAGTCAGCTCATGCAGAAGATTATTATTGCCACTATCTGTATAGCATGAATAAATGTTCACTGGATGGAAGAGAGAAAAAGAAGTTGAAAGGTCTCTGTATCAGTGAATGGGGAGAATGTACTGGAAACAAAGAACTGATGCAGAAGCTCTGTAATCTGCTACATGAAGCAGATGGAACTCAGTAGCTCTCCTCACTTTAATGTAATTCTCTCTGTGTGCTTCTATGTGTGTTTAAGAGCTCCATAATTGGGTGTAAAGAGACCCAGTGGTTAGGAACTGAATCCTGACTAAATTCAGCCTATAAAGCAAGGTATAGGTTTATCGGGCAGGTAATTAATCTAGGGATGTGGTGATTACTTGCCAGCAGTTTGGGATGTCTTTCTATATGCTTATATAGAAGCAAAATATTTCAGGATTGTGCTTATGCAGGTCAGTTGTAGATAAGTATTACAATTCCCTTCTGGCCTTAAAGTCAGTGATTATTTTTTAAGCACTATGAGAAGAGTCATTTACACCGAGATTGACTAAGAGGGACCTTTTAGGAATTTTGAGTATCAAAAACTTTGGACATTCCCAAAACAGTGATTAGGGAACTGGGGATGAATTAGGACCATTAGACTAATCTTTGTGTTAGAATATAATTCATATACACTGTGAGTGTGTGGGAAGCAAGGGGATATCAGGTCTAAGAGGACTGTTGGGGTGATCCCAGTCAAGCTGTATACATACAGGATGGTTTTGAGGTTACAGTAGACTTTGAGCAAATGCAGGTATTCTGTCCTACCTCTTAAGGTACACCCTGAATATCCTTGAAGACAT
The DNA here is from genome assembly GCA_033124195.1 of Coracias cyanogaster. NCBI lineage: Eukaryota > Metazoa > Chordata > Aves > Coraciiformes > Coraciidae > Coracias > Coracias cyanogaster. The sequence continues at coordinate 15,326 of JAVSBS010011998.1, read as the reverse complement.
TGGTGGTGGAGAGAAGGTCAACGATGAAATCATTGTCAGCTGGGTCAATGAGACACTGACTGCAGCCGGGAAGGATTCAACCATCTCCAGTTTCAAGGTATAGATTTTTGTTAGAAGTCTCTGAATCTCTTATACAGTGTGTTTGTTTGTTATATATGTTGCCTGTTTATAGATGTATACATGCACACTACATTATGATATAATTAACTACATGGTTTGATTACTTTTCATTCCCTTTTAAAGGCATGTTCAGATATACAGATTTTATTCAAGGGACTTTATGATGAAAAGGTAACAGAAACAAGATTTGGACATAACTGGAAATGCCAGTTTGAATAGGAAATCAAAGTAAGGAGCCAGGAATTATGACTGGAATTAAGCAAGATTATCAAACAACAGCAATTACAAATTATTTAAAAACTATTAAAAAGACCAATAGCAATAAGTTTATAATCTGCTAGTACCATTCAGGGGTACCTTGCCCTATATTGTAAAGTGCCATAAAAACACAGAGACAGACCAATTCCAATTTTGCTAAGGCATCTGTGACACTTCTCAAGCTGGGAACACTCAGCGGATGTAAATCAGCAGTTTGCACCAGGCGAGGACAGATCCATCAAGCTTCACATGATGAGCTCAGGAGTCACACAGCTGGTCCCCCTCGCACCTCCCATCGGTAGATGTGTATCAGTATCATCTCCCAACAGGAAGCAAATTCACTAGCTCAGCACCCCATCTTTTGCTTTAATGATGTCTCATCCTTTGGGGAAAAAAAAATCCTTGAAAGGGTACTTAGTCTGCCTTAGATGAAAAATGATGCTAAGCAGCCCTTTGTGAAGATCTAAATAGTATTTGACTGAGCTGTCTGTTGCTCTTGAGCCTAGACTCTGGCTTTGTGGGAGATCTGTCATCCTGTTCTTGCATCTAATTATATTTTTCATCTCTGCAGGATAGCAAAATCAGCACCAGCATGCCAGTCCTGGACCTCATTGATGCCATTCAACCAGGATCAATCAAATATGACCTCTTGAAAACAGAGGACCTGAATGATGAGGAGAAACTAAATAATGCTAAGTATGTTCATGCCAGGTGACACTTAACACAAGTTACCTGCTCAGGCTGGCCTGACTCTGTCTTTGAAAACTTCTCTGCTATCATTCCCATCTGGCATAACCTCAACTGAGAAAATCTCCAGAGTTAGCAGCATGAAGGCGAGGAGCTAGGCAGTAAAAAAGACTATCAATGGAAATGAAGTGTGTAATGTTATAATTCCCGCTTTATAATTCCCTTGAAGGGATCAAAATCACTTGGCTTTACAAGCTCCTCTTTTCTCTTACTGAATTTAAAATTCTTCCAGAGATCAGGGAACAATGCCAACAGTAGTGAGCCATGGAAACCAGTGATTAGAGGTCATGATACCTTTTTAGTCACATACAGGTGGAACAAGGGCATATTTAAGAGAAAATGGGGAGGACAGGATTAATGCCTGAAAAACTAGTTTTATGGACGTGGATATTGATTTTTTTTTTCCTGAGTTCAAACCATTTTCTAGCAGAGAGCCAGTCCCAGGGGCATCTCCCTTTCCTTTCAGAGTTATACAGATCACCTCCTGGTCTGATCATCAGTTTAGCTTCTCCTTTGCTGTGTGGCAAAAGAGAAAAGGATGACTGGAAGGCAATCAGAGCTGCTACAATTTTTATAAAGACTTTTCCCAGTGTTCTTTTTCCCTTCTGTTTCCTACCATCTGTTCTCTTTTCTTCCTTACGATCCTACATGCGCTTCTCTCCATACTTAATTTCTTCATCCTCTTGCTGGTGTTTTCCTCTTTTCCCCTCCCTTTCTTCCTCCCTTCCCCCATCCACTCCCCATTATTTCTCTGCTTTTTGGGGAGAATTTCACAAATGTGTGTGCTCTGCAGTGGGGAGAACCTGGGATTTTCTACCTTTTTTTTCATGAAAAAATAGAAGAGACATACCCACTGGAGAACACCCAGTAGCCCTCCAACAGTGCACCCTGAGCAGGTAGATGGGAAAAGTCAGCTGGCAAATTCTGGGTATGACTCAAGCAGAAGACAAATCCCTGAATGTTGATTTCAAATGCCATTGATCTCCACCAACACCAGCCTTCTGCTTTCTATCCTTGTGAATTTGTTTATGGGCGAAGACTGAGTCACAGAGATTGAGGGGAAGCAAGACCAGAATGGTTGGTTGTGAGGACAGTCTTTCAGGGGCTGGGAGACTAAATGTTTCATACCAGAGTTTGACCTGCAGTCTCCCATGCTGCAGGTAATCAGTGCTCTCACCACCAGGGAATATACTCTACATTTTACTATAAATGTAGTTCTCTATGTACCTGTCTCATACTTTCCTATAGAAAAGTTTAATTTTGAGTAAGAAAGTTCCCAGCCCACTCTGGTATTGATTGTATGAAAAACTTCTTAAGAGAGGGAAAAATAACGCTACTGCACTGATTTGTTTGTCTGGTTTTTTTTTCACCCCTGCAATGCAGATATGCTATCTCTATGGCAAGAAAAATTGGAGCAAGAGTCTATGCCCTTCCAGAAGACCTGGTTGAAGTAAAACCCAAAATGGTCATGACAGTGTTTGCTTGCCTTATGGGAAAAGGCATGAAGAAAGTTTAAAGCACAAAAGACTTGTACTGATGCCTGATAGTCACCCTTCTGATTCCCTCAAACTGGATGCTCTTCTCCGTATCAAGGAAATATGCAGGGTGCTCATGCTTTTAAGGCAAGGATGTTATACACAGTTCCAGAACATACAAAATTTGTGTACCCATGTTTATCCAGGAAATGCTTTGTTTTGAACAGTAATATGTGCTTGATTTCTTTGCCTTATTTTCCACTTTGCTAGATATTTAATTTCATATTCCTGAATAAGTTTTCCATAGCGAGACCTATACATATCCTTTGATTAATGGATACCAGAGCTGTCTGTCACAGGTAACGTGGAGATCTTCATCTTGGAAGGTACAGAGAGCTTTTTAGGACTATGAAATGTTATATACTGCTTCTGCCTGAAAATGCCTTCATGCTTTTCTGCCATACTTTCCTTTGGTCTGCACCTGGGACAACTAAAGGGGTTTCCCCATACCACTGCAAGTATTAGTGACTATATTTTTGGAACGGTAGGATCCTCTTAGGAAATTCTTGTGGAAAGAGAATTGTTTGGGGTCTGCTGTGTGTTGCTGGTATGTGAACTGAGCAGTAATTTCCCTGCAAGTTATGCCTCTGCTACCTGTGGCATTACTCACAGAGCACCTTACTACTCACTGAAAAAAACATACCATCACTTGGTCCTCCAAGAACACCCAAACTCTGGAACCTTTCCAAGAAATGCTCTCCAAAAGATAATAACATAAGCAGATTGCAAAGCATGATAGAAATGAAAATAATGTTAAAGAAACTAAGGGGATATACCCGGTTAGTAGCAATATGATAAGAAGCAAACAAAAAAGGGACACAGAATGACATATTTATATAGTGAATCAAAATTAAACTCTCTTAACTTCACAGGCTTGCACTCAGAGGGCTGTGGTCCTAATTCAGGAGAACACTTAAATGTGTGCTGCCATATGAAACACATACTAAAATGCTTCCCTGAAACCAGGCTGGGATCCTCAACAGAGCTAAATCAGCATAGCTTTGCGGCTAACAAGCCGCTGTCAGTTTGCCTCAGTCAGGGACCTAGCCCCGTCTACGGATAGTCAGTGGTATGTATTTGCACTGAATCTCTTCCTTGGCATGAGTCATTTACTGTTCTGGCCTTTACATGGATTTTACTGGGGTGAAACGCAGAAGGAGGGAATTTTGCCTTAATGCAATCCCATTGACACAGTCTCAGTTCCCTCCCTCTCCTCTCCTTCCCCTCCAGCCCCTTCAGAATTGCCTTAATAAAGAACCAATATTCAAAGATGTGAGAAATGTCTCCAAATAAAATGTTCTATAAAGCCAAATGTGTAGCCTTTGGTTTTAGTAATGTATGTACTAATGGGGAAACGTGTGTCACACAGCTGAAATAGGGACAGATTAAAAAAAGAAACAACTGTGGGCTCACTAAGAATGTGTCTTCCATATTATTATTGAAACCAGGGATTGCAGAAAGCAGAAGGAATTATTTCCTAGGTCATTGCTGAACATGCCACTCTGAGACACTGCAAAGATGGGACACTACTGGCTGGACCTGCAGCCTGACCCAGTATAATTTTCCCCATTTGATGCAATACCAGTCATCCTCTTCCTTTGGTCATATAGTCATGAACTTTGCTTCTTTAAGCATCCTACAATGCAAACATGCTACTTGGTTTCTGTATTAATAGTAAGATTCTGTTCCTGATCAGATCTGGTGCCCTGTTCCTTTCATGAAGCTGTATTTAATATGGGGTGGGAAAGGTACAGTGTCCTAAGACCCATTCCATCTGGACACAATATTTCCCTGTGCTGGCAGAGGAGGAGAACATCTCGAGAGTTATATGATAGAGAGGTCACCCCAGCTTACTGTCCAGCAAGGGGGAGTTACCAGAGCATGGCCCCTACACTACTCCTCCTCTTTTCAGATGTAAGGCCCTTGGCTGCTATACGAGAGGAGTGGCACTGAAAAGGCAACTGCTCTTCCCTTGTGTTGTTTGACTTGGGACTCCTGCAGAAGTAAACTAGCGAGAGGAAACTGCAGGTAGAAACTGTGGCCACAGCATTCCTCTCAGGTGGGATGACTGGGTATTTTGTGTGTGTTGCATGCATGTGTATGTGTTTGTCAACTGCAGGGGCTGTTCTTGGCTGGATAGACAGCGTAGTTCTGAAAGGGCCAAGTAATCCTGCCTGAAGACAGCCCTGCTCCAGGTTCCCCATCTCAGGGAGATGCCCTCACCCCAGACTCAGGAGTGTACGTGAAGGATGAAGTAGATGATGGATGGGAGATAGCAGCAGCACTAGGGTGAGAGAAGGGCCTTTTCCCTTAGTCCCAAATGAATGCAGACACTTGTTTTCCCCAGAGAGATGAAGGATTTTTTCAGGCATTTCCCATTCACCAGCCATTAGCAATGCAGTTTTTTGAACAGGGCTAGGATTCTTAGAGGAGCCTGCTGAGAGACACAGGGAGAGGAAGCTTTCATACATCATGCATTTCCCATAGACAGGATGTAGGACTTCAGGCACCCTGGAGATCAAAACCTGCCTCTAGCTCAGGCTAGAGGGACCAGGTGACATGCTGTTATTCGAAGCATGTTTTGTGAAGGAGCCTGCTTTTCCCCCTCAGCATCTCAGCACTGGAGCCAGGCACTCTGCCATACAGCCCTCCCCATTGCTAGTCCTCTGCCCCCAGGCTCCGTTTGGGGACACCATGGCTGAGCCCCAGCCTGCAGCTCTGCACCAGCAGTGAGCCCTGGCACCAGTGCAGCAGGGAGAGCTAACCACGAGATGGCAGACGCTCTATCTGGAGTTTTAGAGTCTGGCATGTATGAGCTCCGAAAATGTTCTCCTCTGGGAAATGGAGAAAAATAGGGATATTTAACCCCAGGCAAAATGCTAGCACCTGCCAGCGTGTAAAAGGGAGTAAGTGCTGTTGGCAGGGATACTACAGTAAATGTCTTATCAGATCTTCATCCCTATCTCTATAATCTCCCTTGAAAAATAAAGCTGTCATGACCTGAAGGTATGGGAGTAGCTGCATTCTGCTACAGGAATGGAACATTTTCACTTTTCAGTGCACTTCTGTTTTATTGGATATTCTTGTTGGTTTGACAGACTTGAGGTTTTGTGGTTTTGCTTTCATGAACCAGTAATTGAAGCCTGTAATAAGGCTCCCAGCAGATTCTGAAGGGGTTAAACTCATGATGAACATCACAGAAAACAGGATCTGGAATTGTTGCTGTTGCTTTTCTCCAACTTTCTCCATCACTCTTAGAGAAAGCAGCTGTCTTTGGGATTCACTCCCAAATCAAACTGGCTTTGTAAGCACTTCCATTATTGATTTTCATTGCACAATTAATCATAATTTTCAACACTTCAAAAGGGCTTAGATGTTCATATGAATAAAAGTAAAGCATCAGCAGTTAGACTAACTAGGAGAAGAAACCATGAGGGCAATCAATCCACATGCTTCAGGGTACAGGCTGATCAGCAGATGGACTCATAAGGAAATATCCCCCCATAGTGTAGTAAAACATAATTAGGTGCATGATGAGGATTTTACACCTTCTTGTAAATCATATATCCTGGATAGAAGTCATTGATTCTGGCCTTAGAAAGGGGATAGCAAGCAGTATGGCTGGCTGCTGTGCTCTTGTACAGATAAAGTCATGTTGCTACTTCCTCCAGAGATGGAACTGAACCAAAACCCCAACTTGACATCACTCCTCCTTCCAAATGCAGCTTAATTGTCCTGTTACCCTGATCATAAGCTTCAGGTCTTGGGGTCCATTGCTGCCTAACTGAGCAGCAGCTTCGATCTGGCTCCTGCACGAAAAACAAGACCATGTCTCTGGCAGATGGCTGCAAAAAACACATGAGCAGCGCTGGTCCTACAGCTTTTAGCCCGATGGAGAAATGGATCCTGGTGCCTCTGATCTTGCAAACCCATGTGTTGAATTGCTACTGTGACTCTCTAGCTCTCCATCTTCTGCCACTTCTGGCAGCCTCCTCCACCATCTGGAGAATGGACTTGTCAAGAATTTGGGAGCATTTGCCTCCAGGCTGCTTAGCCACTTTAAGTCCAGCATCTTTTCAGGCATGCAGACAGCATGAGCAGCAGAGAGTAGCACCACTGAATGCCCGAGCCTCATTGCCTGCTGTGTGGTGAGCTGTCAATGTTAAAAATTATCCACAAAACTTAGAAGCTGTTCATTCAGCAAGACAGTAAGTAGAGGAGCTCTGTGTACTGGTAAGTTGGTATCTGTGCACTTTATATAGCTTAGTTTAGGCAAACTCTGAATTAGGACTGACATCGCTCAGCAATGTTCTCACTTTGTTAATATTTTTTATGTCAGTCAATTCTCAGTGGCGGTTCTCTTCTGCCGCCAGGAAAGATGTGTCATTCCCTTGATGGTTCCTTTGCTGCTCTGAAAGTAACACATGGCTCTGAGTCTTAATTCTCATTAAGTAATATGACTACCTTTTCGAAGCTTTGCTTTTCATTGCACCTCATTTTCTTTTTGTGCCCTGATCACATTTTAAAGGCAACAGGGTCTTACAGAAAACCTAATTTGCTCCTAGGGTGTAAGCTACTATTGCTATTACAGATCCGTGGTAAGTTGTCCAAAGCCAAGAAGGGTCAGAATTCTCATAGGCCATGTGCTCACAGGTAATAATATGTCTGAAATTTGTGAAAAGAGCAGAAAGCTACCTAACCAACCATGCAAAGAAGCAGTGAATTCCCTCAGGGCAGGCACTCATTTAGCGCATGTATTAAGGACCTAAAGGAATACAGCAATGAATATTCATAAACATACAAAGCAAGGCATCCACACCAGAAACCTCCTAGCAGGTGACTGACATGCACGGTGCTGCTTTGATTCACAGAGGCAGAAAAGCAGTGTCCTGTTGCCAGGCACCTCCAGCAGCCCATGAGGTTGTCCAGGCCCTTCACTGAAGTTTATCAAACCAGACACCTTGGAACACTTGTCAGTTTATTACTGAGGTGAGGTGTCGTCTTTCAACCAGCTTCTTGGTAACATGCCCTCTGTTGATTTTGCAGCCCTGGAGCAGAACACCCTGCATGTCTGAGAGGTGGTAGATGAGCCTTAGGTGCATCAACCTCTCCATGCCTTCTCCTCAAGACCTGCCTCTACTTGGGTGCTAGTGAAACAGCCCCATTACCAGCTAAGTAATATGCCAGTGAAAGTCTCAATCAGCCACATCAGTGAAAAGTAATAGAGACTTCTGATGGGGGGATGCAGGCCCTCACCATCAGCTCTACCTCTACCGCTTGCTGCACTGTCAAATTACATTTCACACTAGGGAAACGTGGCCATAGTGCCCCATAATGCTTCAATCACAATTCTTTTCAGACCAGCATCGGGCAATTCTGCCCATGGGGTGATCAGATCTTGCAGAACAGTCATATGCCTCTGGAATCTTCCCAAATTTTGGTGTTGGATACAAATATGAAGAATACAGGTTCTGCCATCCTTAGAGGTGGTGAACTGTGCTAATGGGACCTGTACTGTCAGAAACCTCCTTGGCTTGCCAAGCTTTACAACAAGCGGAAACAACCTACCAATACAGGTTCAGCCTCTGCTGACCTGGTGGTATCCATTTGGGAGCACCTGGAGGCTTTCAGCTTAGTAGAGGAACACATTCTCATAAAGCAATTTCATTCCACACTTCTCATGCAAGCTCTGGGCAGAGGGATACCCAGCACTGTGACAGAAATCCCTCTCTAGCCTATGGTTTGGAAATCACACCCAAACAGGAATCACGGGGCTTTCAGGCCATGGTTCTTGAATGCAGATTGCAGAAGCTTTCAGCACAGATGTCCTCAGCTGCTAGAGCAATTGCACCACACTGGGCTGGAGCAGCCATACAATGGTGTCATTGCTCTGCCAGGGGACTGCAACTGCAACACTGAGAGTGCACTGTAGGAAAGCTCACCTCTCCCCTTGCCCATGCCTGGATGGACAGAAGTCAAGTGTCTATTTGAGGCATTTGTACAAAAGCTGCTCCACTGGGGCAGTGATGAGGCTCTGCAGTGTGGATCTGCTTGTGCAGACTGATGGTCAGCATGGGCTGAGAGTGAGATGTGTCTCTCCAAGGTGGGGACAACACCAGCTGAGAGGGGTGAAAGGAAGGGGGCAGGAGCTTTGCCCCATGGAGCTTTTCTTCACCAGCATCCTCAAACAGGTCCCAGCATCCTCCAAAAGCCCAAAGGAAGGGCCCACTCTTCTAACCCCTGCCAGATGCCATGCAAGCAAATGCAAACAGTGCAGAGAAGAGCAGCACATACTGTTGATGCTCTCAGAGACAGGCAGAACGCATCACTACTTCAGGGCTAATTGCATTCCTGATATTTATATACATACCCATGTACACAGAGAGGGGGACAGGTGTGCATCCCTTTGCTTGCACCTTAGCTGCTCTTCTCATACTTGGAGCACCTTTCTCAAGTGCTCAGTAGCTCTGCCTGGAGCAAAGATACTGGCAAATAAATCAATACTGGCAATAAGAAAACATGAGTCACTTGGACAACAGGTTGTTTGGGTGGTAGCTGATAATAGACCTTCAGGAGACAGAGCTCATGAGGAAAGTGTTTAACTAGTACAGACACGTCCTCACCTTCCCAGAACAGCACATACACCACAGCATCTTTCTCTCTGCTGACCCTGGAAAGCTAAACAGCTAGGAGAGTAGAATTAAAAAAATGAATAAAACAGCTTGGCATAACTGAGTACTCAAAAACGTAAAGTGAATGTGCATTTTCAGCTTCTGCTCACACCTATCAGCAACAAGTGCCTGTATAGCACTCACATGGGGTCTGTTTCCTCCCAGGTTAACCCATCATTTTCTAGCATAGGTAGCATCTGATTTTCATCTTTGGGAATGACACAAGGGAGAAATTCCAGAACCACAGAAATTTAGACATAGTCCATATTTTCCCCTCCTGGTGGCTTCATGGGCTGCAAAATTGTTTCCAGGATGAAATGACAGAGGTTGGTGACATTGGCCATGTATGTAAATGATCACAGTGTCCTATGGAGATTAATTGGTTCATGAATAAAGATAAGGAGCTGAGGTGTGCAGGGAGAAATCATTTATCAATTATATGCCTTGGAAAACTGAAAGATGATGCAGCCTTAACGGCTGAATGGATTTGAAAGGGAGACTTGTAAATTGAGTTCTAATTCTGTTCTGCCGCGCTCATAATAAAGAGCTGTTAAACTAATTGCATCTTTGTGCGGTTCATGAGCAACAGCACTCAGCTGCATCACACAGCAAGCAACAGAGATCAGAGCTTAGTAGATTTTAGTCACCCTTTGCCTCATGTAGGAAGGATGCTAGCTGCTTACCTTTGGCCACATCAGTAGTGATAATGCACAAAAAATGGGCAACAGACTAAATATTTTTCAGGAGATGAATTCTGTATTTGCATCTGAATTTAAAGAATCAAGGACAGCACAGATTCACTTGGCTTTTGTGTTCTGCTTGAGCCACATGGATCCATTGGGGTGCTTACCCATCCCTTGAAGGCCTTGTTGCTGGTTAACTGGAAACGAGGATTTTTTAGGATCAAAACAATAGCAAAATATGCTAACGTCAAAAAGGAAAAAGCATCTGAGGGATGTGGCTGCTGATAACATCTGACCTCCTCTCTTCCTGCCCCTTCTGTGTGCTTGTTAACAGGTTTACTGTTACAGACAGTACCAACCTCACATGGGCTCTGGCACATGCTGAAATACGGACTCAGATCTGAGAATCTCAATGCAGGATGAGGCTTGTTATTTAAAACATTGCTGCTGGATACTGTGTAAGCCTCGGAATCAAAGAGGAGAGCCACACTTATGTCCTGGTTGAGCTTAAGAGAGACTCTTGTGACACTTGGTTGCTGAAAGCCAAGGGTGCCTCTGATGGGAGTGACTGGAGATTGCTTGGTGGCACTGCTGCAACTGCTCGAGACCATCTGGCTGCAGCAGTTCAAGTATTTCCTCCTTTGACTTGTTACATTTGACCACTTCCTGGGGTCTGGCTCTCCTTCACCTTGCTGCTATTGCAGCAAAAGCAGCTGCAGGAGCCCAGCACAACAGCCAGGCACAGCCAGCACCTCAGCATATGCTGGGGCGGAAGGTGCTTGAGCAATAATAGATCCCCTGATTTGGCAGGGACGTGGGTGCCTGGCCTCTTCTGCTGCCACCTTTTTGGGCACTGACATCTTACACTGCCACAGAAAGGTGCGCTAGAGCCCAGTCTGGGTGAGATACACTGCCTATGCATCGTCCAAAGGACATTGGTGTTACTACATGGAATGTGGAGAGGCAGAGCAGAGACAGCAGGTTCATCTAAAAGAGTAGAAATATCTCTTTAGAATTGCCTTTAAAGTGCTACTGTACTTTAAAAACAATATAGTTATGGCACCAGGAGGCTTTACTGCCAGTCCTAATTCCCACGTGTAGTTTTCAACAAAGAAATCAAGAGACTACTTTGTTAATCATCTGCTCTGAAAACTACGAGCTGATCACCCCTTTTTTAAAGAAAAGCCTGTGCATGTCCCAGAGCTACCCTTAAAGTTAACAGAAACCAACACAGATCAAACTGCAACACTTCTGGTCACATCTACTACAGTAACTCTTGAGACACCAGTTCAGCAGAGCCCATGGTCTACCCAGTGTAGAAGGAATAACTAACCCAAAGGCAGCAAAATCATTGAGCTGAGCCAGAATTTCTGACCATCAGCTCTTCATCAGAGAATGCTGATCCAGCAGAAGCAAAGAGGGTTGCTGGAAAGGATCAGTTTTGATGAATTTCACTATTAGAGAAAAATACATTTGTTCAATAAAAGCTTTCCAATAGCAGAAATCTCCCCTCGCAACAGTTCCTAAATTCAATCTTATTTCCTCCAGGTCATGACAAAAAGAGCATAGAAATGTGAGTTAATTTTCAATAAAATTATGAAAAAGCCTTGAAATGGAGTAAAGATCCAAACAATGGTTGAAATTATCAAAATGAAATGTTTTGATTACTCAATTGTTTTTATAGTTACCCTTCACACCATTTTTTAACACCTCGTTTTTCTTATCTGGGAAATACTTCTCAGGTTCTCAAAAAATTCTTGAAGGTTAATAAATAATTTACTGTTGTGGGTAGAGCAAGTATATCTTAATTTATAACTTTTGAAGCCCAGAACACCGCATATCGCTTCTGACCATAACAAGGGCCTGAAGTGTCCAAGCCAAAGCAGGACAGAATCCACAGGATTCACTGGAACAAATGCAGCCTCCTAACTCCAAATGAGTCAATCCGGCTCCAGTGGCCATGAATACAACCAGGCATTTCATTACTCTCTGTGATGCCTACAGGAGATCACAGATGAATTGCTCCCCAAAAGCACCCACTTCTCTGCAATGGCTATGCAAGCAGCACAAGATGGCTTGCTCAGGTATAATGGTCTGTACTGGGAAGATCTAATGTTAGAAGAGATAGTTTTCTCTTCCTAAGCGGATGAGGCAAGTAGATAGGGGGAATGTCAACATAACTCAAAGGACAAATGATAACCCCTAACAGCTGGGTGGAAGCAGGGAAGTTAATGCTTAATTTTGGTGTCTAAATACATTCTCATCCCTTTCTGTTATATCAGTAGATATTTTTTTACTGGTATTCTGCCTGGGCACAGCTAGAGTGCTCCTCAGCAGCTCACAAGGCTTTGGGGGTAATCAATGTATAGCTGGTTGCTCGTTAGAGCAAACCACAGCAATACAGTATAAATAGATTGTATTGGGAAAGGAAATCTGACCTGCTTGGAGACTGAACTGTTAAGGAAATTGTCTGTGTGATGTGTGCCACAGCACAAGTATCTTTGCAATGGGAACCCTGATGCTTTTGAAAATCAGCCCACTTTATGGAAGTGTTTACTGACCAGGAAACTCATTTTAGGCACCCAGATTCAGTTTGTCTGCTGCTGGTGAGGTGATGGTACTGGGATGGAACTGGGGGCTGTAATGGCCATGGAGCTGTCATTTAGTCACCTAAGGCCAGTGACCAGGATGTTGTCTGCATTGTTTAAATACAATGGCAATGGGTTTGTGTCCTACCTTGACCTCAGAGGCTTTCAAGAGACATATGTATATGCATTTTTGCTTCCAGTCAGTCACATCTTCCATTTTAATTTTTGTTTATCTTTTGATCTTTCATCCTACATTTACTTTTCCATTTATCGTGTACTAACCTGTGCAGTGCCTTAACCACCACAAGACTCTGGTTTGTCCTTCCCTCAGAATTTCCTCTAGTGACTTTACTTTCCTTAAACACCCATTTTTTGTTTTTTTTTTTTAAATGAAATATTTCCAGTGCGTACCAGGAAACGAAAAAGCAAGTCAGAAACCAGCAGTTTTCAAACAGTGTGTGAACCACCTCTTTACAACAAGCCAGAGAACCCACAGGAAAAGCAACCAACATACAAAAATGTCTGACACCTACCATTTGTCCACAACTTTCTTCTCAGGTAGATAGCAGAAAGTCTTCCTTTTTCCCCACTTAATTAACATTTTAAGACAGAGAAATATGACCCTTTTCTTTCGTTAGAGCAACCCCACTCCATCAGCTTTTCAATCTCCTCTCTTACATCTACCTCAGTAGATTCACATTTTCTTTAAATTCCTATCTGTGCATCTGACATTTCCAGATAGAAGTGTGCTTGAATGACCAAGTTTTGTCTCCTGCACTTTATCCTCTGTTGGCAGCTTCATTTTGCCTGGGAAGAGCATCTGAATCATTTGTTTTTTAAAAAATCAACCCCTGTGGCAGAGCACTGGCCTTGCCGGGAACGGCCTCTGTACCTTACCAGAACTTCCGATTTGTTTGAACAGCCTCTAGAAAAGATAAAATGAGAACTACAAATTCTAGGTAGGGTGTCAGTGATCTGGCTTCCTGTGAGTCTTTTTTTTTTTTAATTCTTCCCCTTTACTGTCCAGTTTGTGCACAACTCCAGTTTGACGATGTTCAGTGTTGGCATATTTTCACAGTGACATTAACCTCAGGATACCAGCTGGGGAGTGTGAGTCACCTCTGATAACTTCAGCCATCTAAAACTTAGCTGTCTGGCTTCATAGGACAGGTCTGCCATTCTAAACAAAAAAGAGCTGGGACTGAATTAGAGCTCCAAAGCCCAGATTGCTTGCCAAACTGAAGCACTAGCATTGATCAGGACCACTCCAGAGCTGTTTCAGAGAAGGCTGTTAGATGCAATCTAGACCATGTTACCTACCTTTAGCTCCAGAGCTTGCTCCTAAGCATTTTTCATCCAGCTGTATATCTATAACCCTAAGCTACACCTTGTGGTGCTGAGTCAGGCATTGTTATTTTACACTGCTATCAGTTGCCTGATCACACAGGCCAATGCTGAACTCAGCAACTTCCCCTTGGAAGTCTTTTTTCAAACAGTCCTACCATAGGTTCCCATGGGCCCAGCTCCTTCACTGCCCACTCTGGTGCCAGCATCATCCGCTGGACACAACAGACAGAGATGGCTCCCTTAGTGGCCCATCACATGGAAGGATACCACTGAGAGAGCTCAGCAAGATGCAACCAGCCCCAACAGAAGCCACACTCAACAGGAAGTTCCTCCAACTGATCTCTTCTGGTTGATGTAGCTCTGGCCTTGCCTACCACCCCAACCACAACCACCTGGGGGAGGGCAGAGCCACAAAAACACAGGTGGGCCAGGTTGTGACTCATCCACAGGTCAACTCCAGCTCTGGGCCCACAACTCAGGCCCCAGCACTTCACGCTACAGCAGCAAATAATTTAGTTCCCCCATTTAGACCCAGGTCCTGGTGTCCCCATTGCATGTATGTCGATTCACTCCTCAGTTATCTTCTGGAATAAATTCCCTCTGGAAGAAAACCGTGTTGTGTTTCTGGGGACCACTCACCTGAAAAACTTTTTATATCAGACCACAGGTTTGGTTCCCTCTTTCTGCACCTATATGACATGCTCAGCCAAAAGCTAACAATAGGGAGGATCTGATGCTGGAGAGGTTCTCCTCTGCATAAGGCTACCATTAAGGTGTTCTCTAACCAGTGCCATGCTGGGAACTGTTATGTTGGTGCATGGAAGAAGAGGACTCGGACCATGATAATAGAATCATAGAATGTATTGAGTTGGAAGGGACCTCTAAAGGCTATCTAGTCCAACCTCCCTACAATAAGCCGAGACATCTCTAACTAGGTCAGGTTGCTCAGATCCCCATCAAGCCTGACCCTGAATGACTCCAGGGATGGGGCCTTCACCACCTCCCTGGGAAACCTGTTCCAGTGAACAACCACCCTCACATTAAAGAACTTCATTGTAATGTCTAATCTAAAGCTACCCTTTTCTAGCTTAAAACCGTTACCCCTTGTCCTGTTGCTACAGACCCTCAAGACCCTCAAGAACAGATCTCCTCCTGCCTTTCAGGTATTGAAAGGTTGCTATAAGGTCCCCCCAGAGCCTTCTCTTCTCCAGGCTGAACAGCCCAAACTCTCTCAACCTGTCTTCATAGGAGAGGTGCTCCAGCCCTCTAATCATTTTCTTGGCTCTCCTCTGGACATGCTCTAACACAGGGGTCCTCAAACTTTTTAAACAGGGGGCCAGTTCACTGTTCCTCAGACACGTCGGGGGCCGCTGCACT
>JAVSBS010011997.1:14738-60108 GCA_033124195.1 Coracias cyanogaster | reverse complement strand
CTGGAAGACCAGTTTTGTTCTGTACTTGTCTTTCAAGGGGCCAAGTCCTGCCTGCTCATACTCTGCTAAACACTGTGGATGTGGAACTCATCTATGAAGGACGGAAATACGTGCTGAAGGTACGATGCAGTGTGGAAACCCATCCTCTTCCCATTTTCCGTTGGAAATGCCTGTTTGTGTGCAGCTCTGGCTTAATCTTTGTAATACGTGTAATTACTGGAATTAAATCTGTGTGGGGTTTATTTTCTGTGTTCTAGTGGGGTTAAGAAATCGATACAATCTCCCTTATGATAACACCCCATCACACCTTTCCATTTCTGTGTATCTCGTGTAAACTTTTTAACCCTTTGGGGTCAAGAAATGCTCTGCACAGAGCAAAGAAGCCCTTGTTTTGGGCAAAGACCACTGCCTGTTGGTTGACCAGAACTTTCAGTTGATGTTTCTGAATATGAAAATCTACCCTGCTGGGTGTCTGAGCCCAGTTCTCTCCGCGTGACAGAATTTGTAGCCATTTTTCCCTTTAGTGTCGCTGTTTCTTTGCTATGTGCAAAAAAAAAAAGTTAGAAATACTGTTAAAGATTGCGAAACCAAGCATAGAGAAGTTGGGAAATATTAGACTTAGGGTTGCCTGTCCATCATCTTTTTTTTTTTTTGGTTTTCAAATCATTTCATTCATTATGCAATTTTAGTGACTGTGACTTGTACCTAGATCGGGGTGAAGAAATGATTTCTAATTGCGTAATTACCCCTGTACAATGAGTGCAGAAGTGTGAGGGGATTAAATCAAGATTTATGGTCAGTATCAGCTCTGATATCTCAACTGCTAAATGCTTGGCTTTGTGATCCCAATTTTAATTTTTTTTCCATCTAACACAAGAATGAATGGCTCCATTCCCCTTCTTGGGTTCCCGCTGTTGAGTGCTGGGCAAACTGTGCGTGTTGTGGCAACCAAGGCACTACCAGAGCCGTGTTTATTTCCCGTGACACGTACCCTTCTCGTGGATCTGCAGGTGACCCGCCAGTCTCCCAACTCCTACGTGGTCATCATGAACAGCTCGTGTGTGGAGGTTGATGTGCACCGGCTGAGTGACGGGGGACTGCTCCTGTCTTACGATGGGAGCAGCTATACTACCTACATGAAAGAAGAAGTGGACAGGTAGCAACCTGTAAAGATTAGAGTTCAGCGTTTACTGCAAGGCAAAATCAGGTGTACTTGTGACTTTATCCTCCCAAAGATCAGCTGGGAAGGAGTTCCCTTCTAGACAGCAGTTAGTAGATGTATTATGGATGAGTTTAAAGGGAGAAGTTGCCTTTACCTGAAGAACAGATCTTGACTGCTGTTAGAAGAAAAATCTGAATGTGTATTAATGTGGAGTCCGTATTCTCCTGCTGGTTCTTTGAAAGTGACCTGGATTATTAAAAAAAATACCCCAAACAACAAAACTCAGAACATGAAAATCTTTAAAATCCTTAAAACTTCACAGCTACCTTAGCAATAGACACAGGTTTTATTATTGCAGTGCATTCCCTCAGAATTCCCTGCAGGGTCAGTAACTCCAGGTTCGGGAATGGGAACCAGTGCCCCCTCTGCTGGTCCCTTTTCTGTGACAAATGCCACGAATCTGGTCAGGAGTACAAGAGAGTTTGGGTAACTTCCTGAGTCGGAAAAAGCTGTAAAATCTCAATCTCTTTTTTTCTACATGGGCCCATCCTGCCCTTTTCAGCCTTGCTCTGTGTATGAGGGTTTCACAGGAGGTGGGCAGTTTGGTGAGTGGAATTTGTGTTACGTGTCGAGAGTGTAATCTCCACTAACAGCAGTTTTTGTTAATATGAAATCTTGAACTTCGTTGGTCCTGGTTCTAACAGCGAGTACCTGTAGGTGGAGAACCAGCAGTAAAGTAACATCCGTACAACCTTTCCAAGGGCTGTTCTCTCTGGTTTCTGATCCCTGGCTTCCACAGTCCTGCTTTGGTATGATTAGTCTGAGCTTTCCTACGCAGGAGCATCCCGTTCAGCTCAGAGGTGCTGGTTGAGATATTTTTGTTCAGTTTCATTTTGAAGTAGAATGGGGAAAGATAATAGCTTTTCCCCTTCCCATGCTTTCTACAAGGACTTCTCTTGCAGTGATTTGTCCTGTTCTTTCCTAGGTATCGCATCACCATAGGTAACAAGACCTGTGTGTTTGAAAAGGAGAACGATCCCTCCATTCTGCGCTCACCGTCGGCTGGGAAGCTCATCCAGTATGTGGTGGAGGACGGGGGACACGTGTTTGCAGGGCAGTGCTTTGCAGAAATAGAGGTAAAAGACTCTCAGAGAGCTGACTTGGCTGCAGATGCTGAACCGGCCCAGGCAGAAGCTGCGGCGGGGGGAAGGTTGAATGTTTTGGGACTGGGAACTGGGTGTGAGGGATAATTCACAGTATTTCCTTCCCAGATTTAGTCTGTGTTTTAACCTGGAGTAATGAAGGAATCAGCAGTGAGAGTGATGGGGTGAGGATGAAGTTCCTGAGCAGCTGAAATTTGAGCGTTAATGGCTGTAGACCAAGTGATAAGCAAAACTACTCTGCAGTGAGACACCATGGTTATCATCCTGCTGTGATACCACGGGAGAGTGGGAGCCATCTGTACGGTGTTTCTAGCTGTGGTGAAGAAGGCCTTTGACTTGTAGACCACTACTTATACCAAGATTAAGTAACAAATTAAGACTTCACTGATTACCTGATCATTTATCAGGTTGATCGGATGAGTAATTCAGTGTCACTCCTTCCTTCTCCCTCAGAAGTTACTTAAAGTCTTAGAGAGGAGGAGGAAGAGGATGAACAATTTCTGCATCACTTTGAGGGAAGCGCAAGAGATTGTGTAGGAGTGAAAAACTTGAGACGAGGGAGGGTGTGTGTTGACAGTGGGGCAATTAAACCAGTTGGGGACAATGTGTAGGAGAAAAATATCAAGTCAGAGATCCAGGTATTGTATGCAAGTGCTTTTGTGCTGAAACAGAGCCGTGGTTAAGAAGGAGCCACCTCCTCAGTTGCTGTGTTCTCAGTTGTGGTGTGTAGCATGGCAATGTACAACTAGACTGTCACCGCCCATACCCAGCCCTTCTGCTCCAAAGGCAGGAGCTTCTGCGGTTGATCCAAGGAAGCATCTCTGTTTGCGAAGAGCAGACTGAGACCTGTGGCCTCTAATCCCAGTTCCCTCTGCTAAGAGTGAATGTGTTGCTGTAGCTTTGGAGTGGCTCACCTGCTTCTAGCCTTTAGAGTACAGCAGCTTTCTTCGTTGTGTTGAAAGTGGGACCTCCTTCAGTACCTGTTGGTCCAAGCAGTGTGGAAGAGGTGACCTTCCTGAGGATGGCCTCCTGCTGCACTGACTTATTTTGTTCAACCATTCACTTCAGTGTCTGGGGTTTCGTTCCCAACGTGAGTGCTTTTAAGCCTTTGGGAAAGCCTGAGTGCAGAAGGTGCTCGTGCAGGTTGGTTTGTCTGCGCTAGGCCATTGGCTGCTGGCTCACCAAACCAGAACCATCTGAGGAACGTGGAAGCGGAGTGTGTAACCTGTTTTCCTTGCTACAGGTGATGAAAATGGTGATGACACTAACAGCAGGAGAGTCAGGCTGCATCCATTATGTCAAACGCCCGGGAGCAGTCTTGGATCCCGGCTGTGTGATTGCCAAGCTCCAGTTGGATGACCCCAGCAGGGTTCAGCAGGTGAGAACTCGCAGGAAGCGCAGATGTTTGTTGGGTTTTTAATAGGGGAGTGATGTTGAGAGTGGTACGAGATGGTCCAGTGTGCTGAACTGACTTCAGATTTGTGCATTGTACTGGAATTGTCACTTGAATATTTATTTGTCTCAGATGAGGACTAGGACTCAAGTCATTGTCTCTTTCTCTGGTTCAGGCTAAGCTTACGTACTGTCCTTATTCTCTTCTTACCTCAGT
Source organism: Coracias cyanogaster (assembly GCA_033124195.1). Taxonomy (NCBI): domain Eukaryota; kingdom Metazoa; phylum Chordata; class Aves; order Coraciiformes; family Coraciidae; genus Coracias; species Coracias cyanogaster. The sequence continues at coordinate 56,174 of JAVSBS010011997.1, read as the reverse complement.
ACTGTTGTTGGTATGTGGCTGTCTAGGATACTGGAGGAGGATATTTTCTATCTCCTTTCTATCTCCTTTATTCCTATGCAAGTTTATTTAATTGGGTTTTTTTATGTATTCTTCTTTAAGTGACCTCCTTTGGGAGGACAGGAGTTGATATCCCAACTCAGAAAGTGTCAGGCAATTGCAGCAAATCTGGAAATACATCTATTAAAAAAGAAAGCCTATGACATGGATCTTTTTTAAGGTGAAAGGCAAAGAGATGTATTCATTTAGGGATTAGTAGTCTGGGGTGTAGCTGGTGGCAGTGGAAGGGGATTGTTTGTTCTTTTAGCAATTGTTAGTTGAAAATTATGGAAGGTTGTTGTGCAGGGGGTGGAAAGTGATTGTCAGCACCAATCCCTGGGCTTTCTGTGTGCTTTTCTTTGAGGTTTTTGGTCATCCTGGATCTAATCAGTGATATCAAGTGTAAAGTATTGGAGAGAGGGGCTGGAAACTTATTTTGCGGGTGTACGCAGCATAGAACTGTTGGAGACTGTAACTTTTCTCTCTCTCAACCAAGTGCATTTTCCACTCTGGGAATTCTTCCCAGTTAAATCTGAGCCTCCAGTCGAGGGTAACTGGATATTACCACCACGGCTGATGCCACAGAGGAGGGTTAATGACACTGTTTGTTGTGTTTCCAGGCTGAACTGCACACGGGTACCTTGCCGCAGATCCAGAGCACAGCACTTCGAGGCGAGAAGCTCCATCGCATCTTCCATTACGTCCTCGATAACCTGGTCAATGTGATGAATGGATACTGCCTGCCCGAGCCCTACTTCAGCAACAAGGTACTGGGTACTTCTTGTTCCGGAGCAAGAGCATGAATATTCTTTCAGTTCAGGGTAAGACTGGCCGATTTGCTGCTCACAGCCAGAGGACCAAGAGCCAGGGCAGTGCTACCCTGCTGCTGCCAGCTTGATTCAGTTTGCTTTCTTAGCCTTCCTTATCGTCAGACTCAGCGGAGAGTAGAATAGAAAGTCCCATCTGTGGCACCCAAAACACAGACAGAGGTGTTGAGCTTGATCTTCCCTGCACGTGCCTGCAGCCTTGTACGTGGGAGCTGCCTGCATGGCCAGCTCTGGTAGATCTCCTAGAGGAGAGAACGTGGACGAATCTGAGACAGCTGTTGGCGTTGCACAACAGCTTTGTCATCTACCCCAGTTCTCTCTTTCAGTGCCTGGACAAGCTGTGTGATAGAGCAGCATGGAGGAAGACCTCAGTGAAAAGCCTTTCTTGCTGCTTATTCTTTTCTTCATCCTTGTCTTTACACTGAGTTGTCTCTCTCTAGGTGAAAGGCTGGGTTGAACGTCTAATGAAGACCCTGAGAGATCCATCTTTGCCTCTGCTGGAACTTCAGGACATCATGACCAGTGTTTCTGGACGGATCCCACCCAATGTAGAGAAGTCCATCAAGAAGGAGATGGCCCAATACGCCAGTAACATCACATCAGTCCTTTGCCAGTTTCCCAGCCAACAGGTGATCCACCACACTTATATAGAGGAATAAAAATTGATTTGCATTGGGGCAGAGAGAGAAAGTTCCTTTAAGTTATATGGATGTTAGTTGGACCTGAAAGGTGCATTTGAACATGGGATCCTCATGAATAAAGATACTTGCCTATATCACTTGAGCTTAAAGGCTTGCCTCATACCTGCGCTGAAGGGTATGTGGTCCCTGCTCAGTATAGCTTTAAACAAGCAGTTTGGAAGCAGTTTAATTGTATCAGTGGCCTTGTGGGCGTTTCTTTCTTTGTTTTTTGCCCGGTACATATGCTGCAGTGCAATTTGTAGTGTCAGTGTAACCTTAAAAAAGAGTGATTGCAACTAAGGGAGGCCCCATCACGCTGTGAGATGTTGGAAGATCATTTCTTCAGTATATGATATTGTGCATTGATTTTTGTATCGTCGTCAGGTCATTAACTTCCTTAGCAGTTTAAGGCTTTGGCCTTTGCTGGAGTCTGCTGGAGCTCTAGTCTAGTCTGTCTGGAAGTTCTCAGCTTCTCTGCTCATTGTTCAGCCAGATCTTCCCATCCAGGACTGGAACTGTCATACTGTTGCTCTCTTTCAGATTGCCAATATCTTGGATAGCCATGCGGCCACCTTGAACCGCAAATCAGAGCGTGAGGTCTTCTTCATGAACACTCAGAGCATTGTGCAGCTTGTACAGAGGTGAGCCTTTTTCAGGGGTGCCCCCTAAACTCTTTTTTTTTCCTGCTGCTTGACAGACCTGAGCCTGCTTGTCTGTATTCCAGTGGTGTTCACATAACTTACCTGGTTTTCAGAAGCAGGTTATGCTTCTTTCCATAAGCCAGCGGGCTTATTCTGCCACTCCTGTTGAGTGTTACTCGCTTGCAGGTCTTCAGAAGCAGGGCCGTGCCAGTCTCACTCAGCGCTAGGTCTGACTTCTTTGCTTCTACAGGTACCGGAGTGGCATTCGGGGTCACATGAAAGCAGTGGTGATGGATCTGCTCCGTCAGTATCTGAAGGTGGAGACTCAGTTTCAGCATGGTGAGTCTCTAAGCACGTCAAGGATTGGATTTCTGAAAGAACGACCTTTGGTTCCAGAAGGTCCACATGGACCCACTTCAAGAAAGGTTACTCTGACTTCATGGTGAGACAAAGGTACAGAGGTCTCCTGTTAAAGGTCTACCAGTCAGATCCTGTCTCTTGTAGAGGACCCTATGTCCAGTTTTGAGTTTTTGTGGTAAGAATGCTCATAATGCTCATGACAAGCACATGACAAAGACTGTTCTGTTGGATTTCCACCGTTGGTATTTCCATCATCTTTTACATCCTGTGTCATCCTACCCACAAGTTACCATGTTACAGTATGACTCTGGTCTCTTTTCAGTGGAGGAATGCTACTTTGCCCCATAAATCTTCAAAAGAATAGCTCCTGCATGAGCTTATGATCCTCTAAGTGAGGACTTTTGTATGACCTGGAGTCAAAAGACTCACTGAATTAAGCATTTCTTTGTGTTGCCGTTCCCAGTCTGTTGCTGAGGCTCAGCCAGTCTGGGTGGGCTCGTCTCTGCCTGGCTCTAGATCAGAGATGAAGCAGTTCTCCTTCATGTTCCCTCACGGACTCTGTCAGCAGTGCCCACCACTAGAGAGTTCCCCCACTTGGGTATTCCACAAGTAGAAGCTTCATATTAGAAGCTTGATTTTTATTTCCTGATTTCTGAGCATCTGCTGATAAATCAGAATCAGGAGAACCACTCAAATTCACCACACTACTTAGTTCCATCTTGCCTGTTTAATTGTGTAGTAAGAAAACCAAGTGGAGCAAAAAAAAATAAAAGCCACTGAGTTATTTGCACCTTCTGTAAAGTACTGGGAAGCTGGTGTTGGTAAGAACAAACCTCAAACCTCAGCCGAAGCTGGAGCTGAGGTCCGTGCAGTGCACTGCTGCGTCCCGGCACGAGATGGCGATGGAGCTCCAGCTCATTTTGAGGCAAGAGCTTTTATGGGTAGTTTAGATTCTGCTCCACTTTTCTTTTGTCCTGCTCCAATACTTGCAGATCCGTTTCCACCTCCATTTCCTGGTAGTAGAGGACCGTGCAAGTCTTTTTGCTGCCATTCTATTTTGGTTGCCATTTGAATGGAAAACTGAGCTCACCATTGCTCTCCTCGTATTGCCCGCAGAGGAGGTATTTGGTGTTGGAACTGTTTTAATAAGAGTAGGATGTTTAAATAGATGTTTGCAGGTGAGAGGGTGGTGGTGGTAGGAATGCTTCCTTCCCAGAATGGACTGAGTGGACCTTGCAAAGTAGATTCTCCAAACGTACACGCAGGAAAATAAAGACACATCTAGTAACTTGTATTCCTTGACACAGAGGGGGAGACTGGAAAAAATGTGCATTTCTCCTTGCAGGTCACTACGACAAGTGTGTCTTTACCCTTCGAGAAGAGAATAAAAGTGATATGAATGCTGTGTTGAACTACATCTTCTCACACGCTCAGGTCACCAAGAAGAACCTGCTCGTTACAATGCTCATTGTAAGTTGTCTATTGGTGCTTTATAAATTTCCTTCTTGTAGTTGTATGTTTGGTGCTTTGAAAGGTACTGAACTGACAGCTCTTGACCTTAAAGGTGGAAGCCTTGTACGTGCAGCAGCAGTGGCAGGAGTGTGGTGTTTCTTCACGTGTTCTTAGGGCACATGAGCCACGCACTAGGGGACCCAGAAGATACTGGGCAGCTCAGTGTCTGTGCACCTTCTGGTTCACCACCATCCTGCTTTGATTGCCTATCAGAGTGCAAAGAAGGCTAATTATGCAAGCGATCTGTGGGGAGATAAGAAAGCAGACTTAACTCTTGCATTGGGAGGATGCTTAGATATTGGGCTGGGACTTCATCCTTGGTTTAGTTTGCTTCCTCATCTTCAGGCATCTCAGGGAGGCCCTGTGTTTGTATAGCTCGTGGTACTCAGACTGGAGCTACTTGGGAAGCAAAGCAATGTGCAACCAGCACAAAAAGCAGATTATTTTTCTGTGGTAATAATTCTGTAATACCAACATTTTAATAGTCCTTCATTACTAATGAGAGTGGCTTCCCGGTAGCGGATAGCATTAGGAGGCCCTCGAGGGGTTTCACATGGTCTTCCTTGATGAGCCATCGTTTGATCTTATGGGTTTGAGCTTCGTCCTGGTTATAGCCTCCAAAAGTTTAATCTCACGTCTGCAGTGGTGTTTTTGGACCAGCTGTACTCTGGGCTGCACGGTGGAATCTGACGAGGACTCAATATCTCAGCACAAAGCTGGTCACTCCAGGGCAGACCCTTGGGATGGTGTGTGGCTGTCCAGGGGGCTTGCAAAGGGATGGGGAATCTCCTGGGCTTGGAATTCCTCTTCAACAGATAGAGATTCCACCCTAGAAAAACAAATGAATCCTCATGCCAGGACCTGCCATCACCTTCTCATGTTCTTCTGGCTTGTTACTCTGTGAAAAATCTCAGTTCTCATTAACGTCAGTCCCAGTCTGATGGGTAAAACTCCCAGTAAATTACATTCCCAGGGAAAATAATGTAAAAACAGCAATCAAGTCCTGTATGTTTTTTTCCTGTTTCCTAAAAAAAAAAAATCCTCGTCCCACATAATGCTTTGAGGCAGAATGAATGCCAGCCGTCCTCAGGGCAGGATGAATTAAGGTACAGCACAATTTTCAACAGACTAGGGTTAGGTATCCCAGTTTTTAGGAGGCTAATTGCAATACTATCTCTCTACTCTCCTCCCCTTTTTTCTTTTTTTTACAAACAATGTCATGCGTTACTGCCAAGAATACGTCTGAAGTAGCCATCCACAAAATAACTCTCAAAAGCAGAAAAAGAGTCGTAATTGTCATAGGCTGAGGCTGGATTTCTTAAATTCTAATTTGTAAGATATAAGGACCCTGGCATTCTTTCTTTCTAGCTCTCCTCCCCCCCCCACCCCGCTTTTTTTTTTCTCCTTTCCCTTTTTGGTGTGTGTTGTGATTGTAAGTAACGCTTGCCTTAAGAATCTCATTATTTGAACACGGAGCCATATTTCCTCTGAGAATTCTGGAGTAGCTTTGAGCCGGGGCTGTTCATTTCTCAAGTAATCATGCTGGTGTGATGGAGAGAGAAAATGGCAGCTGTTCGCAGCTCAGGCCTTCAATTTTCTTCAGAGTCCAGTCACTCAAGTGTGTAATTACACGGGGGTGCCGGGGAGGCGTTAGGCCTTGTCAAAGAGCTGGTTTGAGGCTTTGCTCGCTGCCTTTGCCAATCAGTGCAGGCAAAAGCGAGGGCAGCGCCGGCTACCTGCTTTATTTTGTTGTTGTCATCCTGATTATTTCTTGCTAAAACGGGACTGAAACTTTTTTTTTGTCTGGTTTTTCACCTCCGTGCCTTGGGAGGCAGAGCCTTGCTGTGGCTTCGTGTTGGCCGGCGCAGTGAGGGTTGTGCTGGGAGATAAGGAATGCAGAGAAATGTCAAGGAGTTTTACTTGTTCCTTCACAGCATCCCAGCATGGTGGGGTTGGAAGGGACCTCTGGAGATCATCTCGGCCAACCCCGTGCTCCAGCAGGTCACCCAGAGCTGGGTGTCCACGATCACGTCCAGGGAGGTTTGGAATCTCTCCAGAGAAGGAGACTCCACAACCTCTCTGGGCGGCCTGGGCCAGGCTCCCACACCCTCACACCAAAGAATTTTTTCCTGATGTTTAGATGGAACCTCCTGGGTTCCAGTTTGTTCCCGTTGCCCCTTGTCCTGTCACTGGGCACCACTGACAAGAGATTGGCCCCATCCTCTTGACCACTGACAGTTATTTCTACTCAACTAAAGGCTAACATCCCAGTTTGCTAGAACTTAAAACCTGCTGAGAGACCATCCAGCACATGGTGGAAGAACAGCCCAGTTGCTGTTCCAAGCGCCGTTGTACAGGCTCTGCTGGCGTGGGGCCCTGGACCTCACAAACAGGCGTCTGTGCTCACGCCAACGCTGTGTCACAGGAACTTCTCCGATTGAGTGGATAACGAACGGGGGCTCAGGAGAGGTGATGTGTCTTTGGTCACAGTGTCACCTATGGCACAGATTACCATCTGCCGAGTGACAAACCATGCCGTTGACCAAAGACCATCCTTCCTCTTTCTTCCAATGCGCATTACTCTTCATGTCTGAGGGACCCCGTGGCACTTTTGGTGTAATCATGGTGAAGGCTGTGGTATTTTCTGGGTTGCCAGGCTATTTATGCGGGATGGTTTAAGTTTGTCCTCCAAGGGCAAACGTCATGTCAAAATACCTTGATGCTTATGTTGCTGTTATTGATGTATCCCTGGGAATCCATTATTAACAAGGGGCTCTGAGGATGGGTTTAGTAATAGTGTTATGCTGCCATCATTCACCTTTTTTAGCTAGCAGGCGTTTAAGGCAGGGTGGGAACTACTTCATCCTTCATATATTTGTTGAAATATAGCGTGATTGGAAGTTGTATGTTCATTTTATGTACTTAGCTGACTGTTGTAGGCACATCCTGGCCTTAACGGGACAGAATAACTCATGGTGTGGCAGATGTCCTGTGTCCTGTCGGGTTTTTGTTACCTTGAGCAATAACATCACAACACCCAGGAATTTGTGTTTCAAATATGATGAAGGCAGTTCTTGAATTCACGCAGGGATCTGGAGTGGATAAATTTACAGAACTTTCTTTGGGAACAGTCATAATGTGTGCTGGCCCAAGATTGGTTGGTAGGGGACAACAGTCTAATAAGCGTTAGGAGCTTAGACTTTTTTAATAAAAGTACATAATTGTTCCTGGGGTAGACATCATGCTTGAGCAGGGTCGGAGAGAAAGGGATCAAGAGCAATGTGGGGGAAAAGCTTTTTAGCTTTGGAACCTCATGTAGTATGAGCTGTTAGTCAGTCTTCAGGACTTGTGTGATTTGGTTTATTTAGTTTTTACTTTATTTTCCTTGCCAGGTTTCTCCATCTAACCTGCTGCAAAGAGGCTTCACTTCTCCCCTTTATATTTCTACGATCTTCAAAGGGCCTTTTCTGGACTGTATGTGCTAAAATATCTTAAAACTTTTAAGACACCAACTCTCTTTGGTGTTGCAAATGCCTGTTTCATCTCTCATTTCTCTCCTATGATTCATTTAGCAAGAGAGAAGCCGTTAAGTGCTGTGTAGAAGAAAGACGTTAGAGGTTCCTAGAGGGTTTCCAGCTTTGGGAGTGGGAGGGAAGAGCCAGCATGAGTAGTTGAAGACAGTGGGATTATTCATGGGAATTGAAACTATTTTGGGAAGGAAACGTGCATGAGAGTGCACCTCCTGTTTCAGAAAACAAAACAGATTAAAGTCTTTGCTGTTTGCTTTGTTTTGAATGGCTGAATCCAAAAGGGTTTTGAAACAGCACTAACACTGAAAATCAATGCAGTTTGATTTTATTGTTTCATCAGGCAATTTAGGAAATTAAGACAGGGAACACCCTCAGAACAAGGATCCTCTGATTAGGAGTGTTACGGAGTCAGCCCCGTGCTGTAGCAGCACATGCATTATATCATTTATGGTTTTTATCAGCTTGCTTAGCCTTGTTAGGGGAATGACAAGGTCTTGGAGTGTTGCTGGAGCTGTACAAAAACCGTGTGGTTGGTTGATGGTTGTGGCGTTTTTTGGGGTTGAGGTATTTTTTTAAGTGGACTTCAGAAGGTTCTCCCAGCAGTTGAACTCGTTCTGCTTGGTCATGTTTTGTGGTGAAGGTTTGCTAATCTTTGCGTGCTACGCAAGGCTTTTGGCTTCAGTTAAACGTTCTTTGAATTCTGCATTGCTGCTAAGGGAGAATTCTGGGACAGAGCTGAAATAGGGACAGGGAAAATGTGCTACTTGAGCCCCTTTGACAAGTCAGTATTTCTCCTGCGTTGGGATGCCAAAACACGTGCTGCAAATAAGAGAATAGGTGATGGTGCCGGTCCCTTCTTTGCTCTGTAGCTTTATTTATATGTGTAAAATGATTGGAAGCCTAATACTTGTACCCTTGTCAGGAAAGAATTACAGAATGATTTAGACAAGGACCTCTCGAGGTGACGTGGCCCAGCGCTTGAGAGCGGCTGTGTATGCATTTCAGATTTCAGCTCCTTTGTAGGAGGATGGAGGATGGTTTTTCTCTGTTCTCAACATTTTCACTTCTCTTTATTTGTTTAGGACCAGCTGTGTGGCCGTGACCCCACCTTGACAGACGAGCTGATTAATATTTTGACGGAGCTGACCCAGCTCAGCAAGACAACCAACGCGAAGGTGGCCCTGCGAGCGCGGCAGGTACGGAGCGTGGTCGACAACCCCGGCGGATCCCTGCTAGAGCCAGACGGATCCATACAGACTTCTCCCACTTGGAGCTCGCTCTTTTCCAAAGTCTGTGTCTCCGGCTGTTTATTTTGATTACTATGCAAATGCAAACAGCAGATTACAGTGAGCAGCGCTTTAACAACGAACCTAATTAACCAATGATTAACTGCTCTGACAGTCAAAGAGACTGCAGCGGATTCCTGATCACTGTAAAATTTGAAGCTGAGATTACATTCCTTAGTCCCTGCTCCTCCAAGAAGTTTTGCCTGGCTCAAGTAGGAGTTAATTGGGAGTAGCCTGAGGTTTGTGCGACAGAGGAAGTCCAAATACAGTCACTGTGGTTCCTTCTGGCATTTAGAATCTGTGAGCCCGACAAGCACAGGCTGCCTGGGGCGTGCAGGCGGCCGCACAGAAGAGAGCCAGGACGTGCTCTCCAGGTTCATCAGCTGCCTTACAACTGTGAATTGTGTGCAGGAGACAGGGAGGGAAACCCACACCAGAGCCAGATGTTCTTTGCAACTGCTAAGGGATTATTTGGTAAAAGACCAGCGGGTAAAAGAAGCGGGGCTTCTTCTAGCTTTTGAATTGTTTTGTTGTTGTTGTTGTTTTTTAAATTTTTTTTTTATTTTTATCCTGAAGATAATTGGAAACATTCATTATGCTGTCAATTCCAAGAGTCTAGTGCAGATAATAATTTGAATGCCAGGTATCCATCTGGGTATTATTATGAGCTTCCTCTTCGGCAGTTAGTCTGGAGCCGGGAAGGAGCGGGAGGGCGCAGTCGTTTCACGGTGATGCTGACCCTGTAGTCTGATCGCTCCTCTCGCTCCACAGTCCTTATCTCCATTCTAAAAGTCTTCAGCAGGAAAGCTGGCACTTGGGGGATCTCTCCTTTTATTTCAGAGCTTGACTGTTGAAAGTGAATGGGGTGTTTGAAGCTGCTCAGTGACCTGATGTTTCCTTCAGGATTGTGTTTGTCCTTGAACCCATTCAGCTACTGAACCTCTCAGCAGCGTGCTGGGGATGGTGCTGCCGTCCTTGTGTGCGTCTTTATGTCGCTCTTGCACTTCATTTTCCCCTGCAAGCTGCTTCCCCGTCCTATCTCCGCGTCCTTCATGTTGGGCATTTAATACCTGGCACCAGCGTCCCCGGCTTGCTCTGCTCGGGAGCTGTGAAAGGTGGTCTCCATCGCTGGCCTCCCCTCAGCTGCCGCCTGCCAGCTCTGCTTTCCAATTAACAGCCGGTCAGGCAGTCCCCAGGACTAGCAGCTCTGCAGCGCTGAATCACATGCACTGATGGAACTTGATTGAAGCTGTTCCTTTTCTCCATGGGGAACGGCCAAGAATACAAACGGAGCAGATACACAAATGAGGCTGGGGAGGGAAGAGAGTTTGCAGCATCACCCAGGTGCCACAGAATTCACGGGAGAAACCGGTCGCCTCATGTGGGATGGAGCAGACTATTGCTGCCTTGGAGGGAACAGGCTCCTGCGTAGCTCCTTTCACTGACACTCCTTCTCTTTGCTGTCTACCAGGTTCTCATTGCTTCCCATTTGCCGTCCTACGAGCTGCGCCACAACCAGGTGGAGTCCATCTTCCTGTCCGCTATTGACATGTACGGACACCAGTTCTGCATTGAGAACCTGCAGGTATCTACCAAACTTCTCGCCTTGTTTCCCTGCTTTCTTCTCACTTGTCTTAATGTTTCTGTGTTAAATCTCGCCTGTCGTCCCAAAGTCCTTGTGGATTTAAAGTGTACTGTTCAGGTTTCTAGCTTGCCCCTCAGTTTTGTTTTCATTCCTACACCCATGTCAGAATGACCCCATCGCAGTCTCCAACTGCCTCAAGGAGGGCGGTGGAAGGGGACGTGCTGATCTCCTCTCTGGTGGCCAGTGGCAGGACATGGGAAATGGAGTGAAGCTGCATCAGGAGAAGTTGGATGTTAGGAAAACGTTCTTCCCTGAGAAGATGGCTGGTTGCTGAACAGGCTCCCCAGGGCAGTGGTCATGGCACCAAGCCTGTCAGAGCTCAAGGAGCGGCTGGATGATGCTTTTAGTCAAATGATTTAATTGTAGGTAGTCCTGCAAAGAGCAGGGGAGCTGAGCTCGAACTTTATGAGTGAGTCCCTTCCAACTTGAGCTGATTCTGTGATTCTTTGATTTAATATACAAAGGTCATAATCCGTGAACAACAGGAAGAGTGTGGAAATCAGAACTAATCAGGCTTGAGTTGGGGTCTTGAGTTTTTGCCTGACCCTGTTTGCAAGACAGACAGTTCTCTTTTAAAACTCTGCTTAATGTGATCTCTTCTAGAAACTCATTTTGTCTGAGACATCCATCTTTGATGTGCTACCCAACTTCTTCTACCACAGTAACCAGGTGGTAAGAATGGCAGCTTTGGAGGTAAGTCTGTTCCCCCTGAAAAAAAAATAAATGTTTTAAATCTTTCTGTGCTTTTCATTTTGGTTTGTTTATTTGTTTTGAGCACTGTTACCCCCAAGATGAAGAGAGCTGTAGGTTGTGTAGAAACTGGAGTGCTTGGAGGCTGGCGTTTAACAGCTTTGATATTCATAATTGACTGAATTTTCCGATTCAAGTTATCTTCTTTGCTTGGAGAAGACTGAGGTGGTTGAAAGGATTCAAAGTGAAGCTGCTGTCAGAGAATGTGGTCAGCCCACCCTGTGTGCCTTGTGCTGATGGCTGTATCCTGCCAGACTGCCCTCCTCAGAGAATAACTTTAAATTCTGGTTGAATGAGAGTTCTATCTAGGTATCCATTTGGAGGTATCGGTTTGGGTTTTAATATTTTGGAGGTCTCTGCTGTGTTATTTGTCTTCTTTCTCTCTCTTTGCTTCCATAGCACAGTTAAGCTGATCGAGTTTCTCTTCCCCAGGTGTACGTTCGAAGGGCGTATATTGCCTATGAGTTAAACAGCGTCCAGCATCGCCAGCTGAAGGACAACACTTGTGTGGTGGAGTTCCAGTTCATGCTGCCTACCTCCCATCCCAACAGGTCAGATCGCGTGTCCAGGTGCCTTTGGCGTCGGAGCTTTATGAGGGGCTACATCCAAGCTTGAAAGAAAACTTGCGGTAGAATTGGTGCAGAAAGCGAGGGTCCCAGTGCCTCAGAGAAGCACAAATTATTTAAATTAAAACGCTTCACTACCCAGTTCCTTCTCCTAAGTTACTTGAAACCTCAGGAGCTGTGGGTAGTTGTTGCAGTTTGGATTCATGTTAAAATGATACTATTTTCATGTATTTTCTGATTTTTTTTAAGTTCAGCCTGTGTAGTAACTTTCCTCTAGGACTTCAGCTCTAGCTGAATCCCGAGCCTTCCAAAGGTACAATTCCAGACAGAATAAGCAATGACTTGGAATTTTAAGAAAGAGCAGCCAAACGGCCCCTGTCCCCCCAGCAGCGCTCCCCTGCCTGACTGTGACGGGCTCTACTGTCAAACCTGGCTTCTCTGGATGAGGTGACACCTTGTCTAGCGTGAGGAGACCATGATGCATTCATGAACGGGCGTTACATGGAAACGCTGGAGCTGATCACTTGGGGTCCAGTCAATATTTGTCCAAACGTATTTCTCACAGCTGCAACCAAAAGCATCAGCTGCTTGCTGCCCTCTCTTCAATAAGAAAAGGCACAGCTCTAGCATGTGCTAAGATCATTTAAAAAACCAAACCAACCCAGACAAACCCAGTTATCAGAACTTCTTCAGCATCAGTCACGTTAGTCAGTTCCTGTGGCTTTTTTCATTGGCAGACGGAGCTCCGGAGGGTCAGGACATGGTCTGGTGGCCGTGGTAGCGTTGGGCTGACGGTTGGACTCGATGATCTTAGAGGTCTTTTCCAACCTTAATGATTCTGTGATTTCGGAGGCTGTTGGGTGTTGGTCCCAGGCAGCAGCCCGTGGAGCCAGGGTCGCAGTGAGAGCGGTGGCCGCCGGGTGCCACTGTTGGTCCGTGCTGCTTTCCTCCTTTGTTTCCAAACATCTCTTTCGTTCTTTTCTTTTTGGTGGGGCTGGGCAACGGGGTCCAGTCTCGCTTCATTGAGAATCCATCAGTATGTTTCATGAAATGGTTTTCAGAATCTGATTTGCTGGGAATGAATGACTGTCCTCAACGAGCAGCGCAAAACACTCCGATACAAATGGGACATGCATTTGGTCTCATCTGTTTCCTGCATTTCTGGAATATTTTTAAATAATTGCATACTATTTTTACTACCCCTTTATAATACTCTCTCCCCGCTGCCGCCCTCCCACGCGTTCTTTCTCCATTTCTTCTTTGCTGGTCTCAGTTCCCTCTGTTCCTTGGGGGTTGTTTGTCCTGCCCGTGCTGACCACTGCTCTGTTACCATGTGAAAGCTTAACTGGACAAGTTCAGCTGGAAGAGGAGAACTGTTACCTGCTTGGGGAACAGCTTCTTTGTCCTGAAATCTCCTCTCCCCTTTACGCTGAACTCTCTGGGGCAACGTTCTGAAGCTCAGTTCTGCTCCTCAACCGTCGGCGCTGCGGATGGTTGACTGAAAACACATCACAGTCCTTGTGCAGAGACGGGCGGGCTTGGGGGGCAGATTCACTGCTTGCACAGGCAGGTCGGGTTCCTCTGAGTTGCAGCTCCGTCTGTTGGTGATGAATTTGGCTCCTGTTGCTTGACGCAGCTTCTTGCAGCGCGTACCTGCTTCTGCGGCTATTGCGTGGCCGGGTGCTGCAGCACAGCCGGGAGCAGGACACCAAGGGTCTTAAGTTAGTGCTGAGCGTGTGGATTTAAGCTAGCTCTAAAGGCAGACCTTGTGCTAAGCCCAAGGCACAGACATCTCAAAACTCTGACGTTGTCTTGCTTAAGTCTTCTTTGTTGTTTTTGACCACGTTCTACGTCCGTGTATGTTTTTCTGTATCTTCTGTAGCATGAACTTTTAGACTGAAAAGCTAAAAATGCATTCCAAGGAGAAACCCCAAAGCCAAAACATCCCGGCTGACCAAGCCAAATGTCCCTTGGGACCTGGTCAAGCAGGAGTAGATACCAGAGAGCCCTCAAGAGAACATTCTCTTGTGGAGCTGGTGTTAGTTGTATGATGCCGCAGATTTTTTCGGCTCTTTATCAGATATTTTTAAGCCCTGATCCCTTCTGTGTCTGATTTCTGTGAACATTGAAGGGCCTGGATTTTACTGAGGCAAATAATCGTGTAGAGAAAATTGCAAAGTGATAATGGCTGCTATATTTAAATTCTTTGGTATTTAACCCTGCTATGCTGTGGTGGTGACAGAAACAGTCACGGTCACTACTTCTGCTCTGACTAATCACAGCTAGGCACGCAGACTTTGTATTTTTGGCCACCGAATGATCGCCATCAGCTACCCACAGGAAAGCTTTACGTGGAAGCAGAGAGGAAAGAGAAGCTGTTAAATCTGCTAACAAAGTCATGGAAACGCAACGTGCTCCTGGTGGGTTTTGTGGGCAGAAGCTGTTTTGGGAATTAGCTGTTTAAATTAATAGGGAAACATCCTGTTGTAAGAACCCCCGACGGCAAGGGGAGAAGGCGTAGGGAGAAGAACTGCTTGAGACTGACACCACAGAGGGCTTTACAGACCAAACCCAACGTTCCTTCTTGCCCGGTGCAAGGCAGATGAGGAGAACAGCGTAACCATCTGGTGCCTTTTGCAGTCGAGGGGGTTTCCAAGCCCTCTCCAAGTGGAGGGTGTTGGAGCCATCCAGTCTGGAGGGAGCGAGACGAGGGTGGCTGTGGGCTGCTGACGGCTACGTGCTGCAGCGGGGCACTGCCAGCCAACTTCTGTGCAGAGCTCCTTGCACGGGGACAACCTGCCTCCTTCAGTCATCTCGGGTCCTGGGGAGAAAAGATGCGAGAATGAAATGAGCCCCGTTCTGAGCTGTTCTTTGCTTCCCTCTTGCTCAGACTGCCCTGCTGAGATGGGAAGCTGGTGGAATATTGACTGGTGTTGAGAGAGTTCGGCTTCCTTTGTGAGAATGGCAAGCTGGGTGACAGAACCTGAAAGGCCTTTCTTAGGTGCTCAGCCCGTGAAACAGCGCTTGCCTAATCTTACCTTAAAATCTTCTGTTCAAAGAAACATTGTGTGTCTGCTATAGAGAGAAGGAATTATATTGCTTTTTCAACAGGAGAAGGGTTGTTTTTTTTTTTCTAATAATCCCCCTCTCCTGCTTTCGAGCAGCCTTTCTTGTGTCTGAAGCTGTAAGGTTTAAAAGAAGCAGGGACATTGTCTGCTGTAGCCAGCTTTTGGAGCCTGCTGCAGCATCGGCTGCTCCTGAAGCATCCCCTCTTCTGCAGCCCACCGCGTTCCCCCAGCCACGTTGTTCAGCTGCTCTCTTGAGCTTTCCTTCCCCAGTAGCAGATGTGCTGGAGGACCAGAAGGGAAGATCTTTGAGGTAAATGTGTTCCCTCTGTCAGGTGCTAAGACAGTTGCTGACAAGGGTGACTTAGAGATACTGGGTATATCTTGATTTTGGGCTCTGGCAATGAGACTGCCGGGCTCTGCCTTCTGAAGATGTTGAGCCCCAAGGAAAATGGAAGCGTAACCCGGCCTGTTTTCCTCACTCCGATGCCGTAGCCATGTCTTCCCAATCCAGCAGTGCCTTGAGCCCACGAGCCACCCCTCACTGCCACGCTTGGTCTCAACACGTCCTGGGGAATCTGGAGTCAGGATCTACTATTGGAAAGTGGAAGTGAAGGAAGGTTTTAGCACTGCAGATTAGGACTTTAAGTTTTGATAATCGGCTTAAAGCAAGTTTTTACTTTTGAAACTTGATAAGCGATGCTTAGTACCAGCTAAGCCTAGTTCTATTTGGAGCTGGGAAAGCACATAACTCAGCAACCGTGGACATTCAGGCAAATGCCCTAGCCTTGTCTAGGTTGAATCCATTCTTGGGATTGCATCCTGCTGTCCGTGATGCTTCTGAGGGTGGAATTCAGGTCTAGTCATTAGTTGCTTTGTATTTCCAAGGGTATCCATATGAATGTCTCAACTACTTTGTGCTTGGTTTTGCCCAGAATCTCCTCCTCCTGTGCTTGTGGATGTTTGTTGACACCCTACTTGGACTTTGATGTTGTTGATTTCCAGGCTTAAGAGTGGTGCATGATCTCTCCTTTGCTGTCTCTTGATGTTTTATCATCTATGGAGTAGTTTGGTTGTTCTTTTTTGTCAGCCTCTTCCTTAGCTTGCAGGTAGAAACCATTTTGAAGGCTGGAAGCCAAATTAAGTATTGCTCTTTCCAAACAGTGCTTTTTACAGAGTAAGAACCCCAAACTTGCTTCCACTCAGTGTTGGTAGGTGCCTTCCTACTATCATCTCACGACGTTACAACATTCGAATTTCTGAGAAAATGGAAGCATTTCTGTGGACTAGAGTGGGTGCTAAAAGAGCTTCTTGCATCAGCCTTTGGATTGCCAGGACTGAGCCAGCTCTGCTGCTTTGGACTCGACCCGTCCGAGCCTGGAGACCTGAGCGTGTCGCTCGCCGTGTATCGCTGGCTAGCCCGAGGTCCCCTCCTTGTTGCGGGAGACCGGCTGATATCGGGAGGGAGGAGGGAAAAACGATTCCAGGACACCTGTAAATCCCTGCAGCGCCGTGCTGAGGGTTTGATGTTAATTAGACAGCAGGCAGCAGTAATGTGTTGCCGTTCCCTTGGCTTGCCTGTTTCAGAAAGGGCAAAATCTTCCAGCAGAGCAAAGAAGGGGCTGTTGCAGGGGCAGCAAACTGAATGGAACGACGATAATTTTATGCAAATTGGACTTCAGTAGCGGATTCAGCTTGGCTGAGTCACAGAGGGAGCAGAAGAATAAGGGAAGAAAGAGGGAGAGGAAAAACTCAATCAAAATGTATGGTTTGAGGCATGTTTCACAGCCTTCTGTTTAGATTCTTCTACAGAAATGAAGAAACGTAAGAGGAATGCCACTGGTCAGAGCCAGTGGAATTGCTCTTTCTCCTGTGGTACTGCTGTTAATAACTACAAGTGGGTTATTCAGCCGACCTCGCTGATTCTGCTTTGCTGCCTGATTTCAAAAGCTCTGCCCTGCGCTGGCACTCAATCACAGCTTGATCTAACCAGCGCGCTTTGCATGCGTCGCCGTCATTTCCATAGGGGACCACTCGCCTTGGGGAGAGAAAGGAAGAAAGAAGAGAAAGGGAGGGAGGGAAGGGCGAGGGGAAACAAATTCAGATTCGACCAGGAGGTGCAGGGGGGAGCACAGGGGATTTGGGGTTGTTTGAGCAGGAGTGGTTGTAAGAGGAGAGCTTGCATTGGCATGGAGCTAGGGAGCTCAGCTCCTGGGGAGATCAGCTTCCCTGGTCAAGAAGGGCCTTTTTAAAAGTTCAGAAGAAATAAGGAGAAGGGCTGGGGCTGGTGTGGGAGAAGGTTTCTGATCCCGTGACCAGCTACGAGGAGCTGGCTGAGGAGAACCCTGTGGGTGCATCAGCTGTGCCTTTGTTGGGCTCCCAGAGCCGGGTGCTGCTGGTGGCACTGGTGTTGCTGTCGGGCGAGCAGGCTGGCTGGCAGCTGGGGTTTTCTGCAGAGGTGTAGCTCAGCGAGAGGCCTGCAGTGCCTTCACGCGAGGCCCGGTTGTGCTGCAAACATCAAAGCTTTAGCTCTTGGCGCATGTCAGCGGCGAGTGACAATCCGGCTCCTGATGCAAAAAGCCCACCCCGGCTATGATGACCTGTAGATATGGAGGCAGCTCCGCAGTGTGCAGCGGGAAGACGGTTCCCCTGTTCCTTCCTGACATCTCCAGCCACTGGGTCTTCTGTTTTCCTCATTGCCATTCTTGCCATAGTCTCTCCAGCTCCGTGCCGAGTGGCTGGAGACCAGTTCCTGGAGCAAGGCAACACGGTGCCCTTTTTGAGATGGAAAGGAACATTTCTTATGCTGGGATTTTTCCATCTGGTTTCAGAAAGTGTTTCAGGGACTGCTACCCCAGTGTACCAGCTGTAGGAACTGCCAGTCCTCTCCAGACTATTTTTTCCAACGGAAGTAGATCATGCAGCTTTACCAAGCTAAAAAAATAGTCTCAACCCTCCAAGGCCTCATGGCCCTTTCGGTCCTAACCACAGGCTCAGTGTCTCTCCCCACTGTCTCCAAGTGAAATGAAATACTTGGGTTATTTACCAATGAATAGATAGGTCTTTAGGCCATTTTGTACTTTCTCCTGTATGGTTTGAGGACATCATGGGAACTTGTGCCGCTACCAGTGAGGCACCAAACATGTGACAAAACCAGCTGGAGCGCAGGGCGAGGTGCAGGCCGGGTATTGAGCAGGGTGACCATGGGCGTACACTGGTCCTTGAGTACCGACACTTCATGCCCTGTGAGCTGGGGTCTTGCCTGTGGTCAAGGATGTTAAGAAAGTCTGTGGTTTGATCTCCGACAGGTTTCTGCAGGGAAGGGGATGGTGACCATCCAGTTACACGCTGCCTGAAGCTTTGCTTTCAGTCTTTGCATGTTTCCCGATTTCTTTGCACAAGCCGCTTGTACGCATGTATTTTTATTTTTTCCCCAATGTGATCCTTACCACTTTGAAGGCCAGATCGTGGCAATTTCTACGTCTCGCATGGAGCAACACGCTGCCTTATGCTTTCGTGAATGTCGCTAGCATGGGTGAGACCGTGCTGCTCTTCCAGTGGTATGAAAACGTGCCCCTCGACTCCTTTCTGTCTTGCGTGCGTCGCTGAGCCCCAGTCCGCATGCAGACACCTGAGGAGTTGGACTGATGCTGTAAAAGGAGCTGTAACCCTCCTAAAGTTAGCCCCAAGTTCTTCATCTTTTTGGTGTTTGCTGAAAACGCAAAGCATTACATGGTGTTCACGTGTGTGTGCGCTTGCTTTAGCGCCGCACCGCTGTGGGAGCCGGCGCGTGGGCCGCTGCTTCGCGTAGAGGTTTGGCAGCGCGGGTTTGGCTTGTTTGCCGGAGCCTGGCGCAGTTTTCTCATGCCATACGGCCCCCGTTTGCACCCGCGCTGTTTGCCCGCTGTCAGGGGGTGCAAACCCCCGCTCCGGGCTCGCTTGCGAAGCTCGCTTTGTGTGCGCAAAGGGCTTGCAGTGGGTGTGACAGGAGATGCTGGGGTGGTGCAGGGTACCTTGCAAAGTCACCGTGTTCTCCTGGGGAAAACTGTTTGCTCATGTGCATGCTCTGTGCTTGTTCCTGTGACAGCCGTGGCCAGCAAAGTCAGGTGGTGGGTGCCTCCTCAGGGGCAGGGACACTGAATTCTGCCTGATACCTGACGGTTGACAAATTTTGGTGAAGTATAAACTTGTTGCTGGTCTGTGGATCAGCTTGATGATAGTTCTTTATGATGGCTTTCACTAACCAATCTGTAACTAACTGTGGTTGTTTGATTACAGAGGGAACATCCCCACGCTAAACAGGTACGGTACTTGTCATCTTCTAAAATTTGAAAAGACAGACTAGAAAGAAGTAGCCTAATACTTAATGTTTTAACATGTTTTGTTGTAGTGCCCTTACTTGGGAAGCTCTCAAACTTAACACTTCTTTTTTCCTTCCCTTTTCCTCTCCCTTTGTCTAAAACATGTTTTCAGCTTTTCTTTACCCTTTAAAAAAGCTTTGCATGCAGCCAATCCTTAAAATCAAATTTGCAGGGTGGCTCGGCTCATCTGGAGTCTGGTACGCGGCACGCTGGCAGCAGGGTGCTGTTCTAGGGTCTCGTTTGGAAGGGGATTCCCGGCTGTTGAGCCCCTGGCAGGGAACAGGCAGTTCCTCCCAGCCCGTACCTGTTGCTACTCTGGTTTCTTGCAACTAGCTTAGAATTCATCGAGGCTGTTTCACCTCCCTCACGCCATAGATGAATCTGCATCTCAAACAGCTGACAGCATGTTTTGTTGTGTTTTCGACGCTAATTTTTCCTCCCGTGTCTCACTTGGAAAGTATTTCTTGTTTTAAATAACACATGAAAAATGTCTGCTGTCTTTTTGTTTAGTTGCTGTTCTGTGGTACTTTTTGTATTAGTTGTAAGAAGTGTACACCAAGGCATGTCCTGAAAAATTTTTCTCTTTCAGAACGTGAATACCTATTATTTATTACTGCTTACAAGCCTGTTTAGGGAAAGAAATAGTAAAAATGGACTTGAAAGCCTCATGGCTCTTAATCAGAGAGAAATTACAGAAACACAGAGTGACTTCAGACATGGAGAGCTGTTCATCAAACTGATGATACTTTAGACTTGTTACAGCATACTTAGGCCCTTGTCGCAGGGGTTTTCTATATGTGGAAAGAAAGAAATCTTGTAAAGCTGGTAAGTAGCAGTGTCAGCAGTCCCCAGTTTGGTGGTGTGTCTGCGTGGCCGGCAGCAACATCGTCCCTGCTGTGCCCCAGCGTCGGGTCCAGCCCGGCTGTCAAGCATCTTCTTGACTTTACAAGTTGTAAGTCCGGCACGTGCTGAATCAGCACCTTGATTTTATTTTTCCCTGTGGCACCGGTTGGGGAGAACGGTAACTTAACTTTGTTAAGGTCTCCCTAAGCCCCGGGAGAGCGACGCAAGCGCCCGGTTCCTGGGTGGCAGAGCCCTGCCGTGTGCCAGCTCAGCTGCTCTGCCTCTGGGTCTCACCGTGCTGCTGGGAGCTTTCCGAGTAGGACCCTGAGTGAGTAAAGTTGACTCTGTAGCACAGTTCAGAAATCAGAAACGATGATGGCAGAGAAGGCAAACCCCAATTCTAGCAGCTAGGCAGAAGATACCTAGTTAGTTCTAGGCTTTTGTGTTCACTATGGGAGAAAATTTCCTCTGCTAGTCTTGACCATGACGTGGGTTTTTAAAAAAAAACATAAGAATAGTAACAACCCAAACTCTGAAATCAAACAGTTTCCCAGCTGGTGTGTGCTGCCAGAGCAGCTGAGCTGTGTGAGAACTCTGGGACTCTAACGCACGCAGGATCTTGCCCTCTGGCAGGCAGGAGCACTGACCTTGCGTGAGCGGTGCTCCTGCTTTCAAGAGAAGTCTCTTGCTCAGTCCCTTCCTCCGAGCTTGTGTAAACCTGCTCCTGTCCTCCTCGCTTCAGGGCGGGAGTGGTTCTGTCCAAGTGCTGTGTGCCAGTGCTCGAGCAGCAGACATCAGGCGTGAGTACAACCGTAGGAAGCGTCTGGAGCTCTGCCTTCCTCGCCCCGTGACAGAGATGGGTTCTGTGGCCAACAGCTCCTATCCAGCAGCTGCCACCTCTTAGCAATCCAGACTGAGCAAAGCAAATGAGTAGGGGGAGAGTTGCAGTGTTAAAGTATGGGTTAAAGCAGGCGGAGGAGCACCTTAATTTGGTCAGCAGTTAAAGCAGGAGGCACTGTAGCAGGACTTTATTTAGGGCACGAATACGAGTGTAAGGCTAGAGAGGAGAGGTCACTGTACCACACTGCATTTGAGCAGCGTTAAATTGCAGTATGACCAGAAAAATGGTGGAAGCGAGACTATAATACACCTTGGTGTGCTTCAACTAAATTTGTACAAATTTGCTAAATTTTAAAGTGCCCAAGCTTGTTTGGTATCTCAGTATTCCACCCGTAAAGCAAACCCTACGTACAGGAGGAAAAAATACACTCAGCTTTGCGTGGTCATACTTCACCTCAATAAACTCGTTAAGAAATGCTCCTTTTAAAGGGTTATATCATCATTTTCTAGCTCTTTTCACTGTGCATTGGGACGACGTCCAGGTAAGGACATTAAGGGCATTAGTGGCACCAGAGGCATGCCAGCACCGCAGGTCTGGTGTGCTGAGGGATCTGACAAACCACACAAGAGTGATGCTGGATAAACGGCCACGCTGCCGGTGGTCGAAGCGTACGCACACGCACAAATCTTTTTTCCAGGGCTATTCTTCTCTCCCTTGTCCCTACTAACTGTGGTCTTATTGACTTGCCGTTTAGAATGTCCTTCTCTTCCAACCTCAATCACTACGGGATGGTCCATGTAGCTAGCGTGAGTGATGTCCTGCTAGACAATTCATTCACTCCGCCGTGCCAGCGGATGGGTGGGATGGTCTCCTTCCGCACCTTTGAAGACTTTGTCAGGTATGTGGGGAAGGTTGGGTGATTGTTTGTGTTGCCGGCTTCTTAGGTGGGCCCAAACAGAACGGGACAAAATCTTTACCTTGCCTAGAGTCAGGTTTAAACTGATTCTGAGCTTGTTTGCTAAGTTTCTGGAGTTTCACGTGGGAGTTTGTTTGGGTCCCCTTGTCTGTCTCCTTAAAATAGCTGGAAGTTTCAGGCTGCTGTAAGAGCAGCTTGCAGCCAGAAGGATCAGCATCTTGAATTTCTGCTGATCTGGGATCGTTTGCAAATGTGCTGATTTCTGGTGCCCTTGTTGGTGCGTGTCTTGGTGGGAAGATGTGTTCTTTATGCTTTCAGCTGTCTAGGGGTGGGCAGAAAGCCCCAGCAGAGCCCACAGCAGTCCTGGGGGCCTGCAGCCACACAATCTCTGACCAGTGTTAGAAGATCTGAGCTCTGCTTTGGTTTGAGGGGTGGAGGAGGTATTGCCTCCTCATCTTCCTGCAAAGGGAAGGAGTCTTTTTCTCTCTCTCTTCCCCTTAGCCGGTGATTTGTGGGTTTGTGTGCTGTATGCTCTCTGTGGGCTAGCGGCAGCGTGCTGATGACTAATACTTCTCCGGTGTATTTCAGAATCTTTGATGAAGTGATGGGTTGCTTCTGCGACTCTCCTCCCCAGAGCCCAACCTTCCCCGAAGCTGGCCACGCTTCCTTGTATGATGAAGACAAGGTAGGGTAGTTTTCTCTCTCGAGATTGCTCTCGGGCTGGGAATGGGAGGTGTGCGGAACGCCGCAGTGACTGCGGGCTGGATGCTCTCCACTAGTTCCAGTGCTGGAAGCAGGAGTTAAGAGCTTTTATGTATTTATTTATGGGATTTGTTTGCTTGTTCCACAGCAGGTGATTCAAAGTAGGTGGCCGTTTTCTGACTGTTCCAAGACTACCACTAAGTCTTTTACTCGCCATGTATATTTTGTTTGTAGCTTCTAATAACAGCCGAATTACTGGATCCACAGCAGCGTAACTGAGAGTTTAGACCCATGATTCAGTTTCCAGACCCTCTCTGTGCATCGGGGTGTTGAACTCCATATTCAGCTGCCTTCACCTTAAGTCTGACTCTTTTTTGGTCCTGTGACCTTCCTAGTCACATTACGTTTGGATTCTTCCCTCTCTTCTACCCCTTAGAACAGTTTTTAGGAGGAAAAGATGAGAGGAACCCCTCAGTTTCTGCACTGATGTGGAGAGCAGTGCGGAGGAAGCAGATGGTTCAAAACCTTAGTGACCCAAGAGCCATTTCCCTTAGAGACGCAGGGAGCTGCCCCACTGCCCTGTCCAGCCCCTCCAGCAGAGGGAAGCTCAGATGGAATAGTCTGTGTCCAGAACAGGGGCTGATTTTAAACCCATCCATTGATCTTGATGTGTGTTAGTACTGTAGCCTTGTTCCAGAACAACACCATCAACCTGAACGTCCTCGGATCCCTCTCTTTCCCTCCCCCTTACCTCCCCAAGGATCATTTCTTGTCCATAGTCAGTTTTTCACAGTTAACCGCAGGCTCTTAAACGCTAAATTTGTCATTTCTCAGAGCTCTAATGTAACTGATGCTTCCACATTATTTTATTCTGTTGTAGATATGAAAACACACGTCCTTTTGCTCCTACGCTTTGAATTTGCTTTATTTTGTTGCCTCTCTTGATGCCAAAAGTCCTCTAATGTGCTGCCTGTAAAGGGAGGACCTGACCCTCCATTCTCTCTGCATCCGAATGAAGCACATTGAGTTAGCCAAGGCAGATGTCACCATCAGAATGGGATTCTCCCAGCGAAGCTCCTCTTTGTGGACATTAACTCTTACTTCTGTTGAGTTGCAAATTTGTGAGGCCGCTTGGTGAAGGATTTCCCTCACAGGTTTCCTTGGTTTACACCATCCTCTGCTGGGGTCATTTTTCTCTGGGGCATCTGCACTTCAGAGCTGTACTTAGGGAGCTTCTTTTGAGGACTCACGGGTGTGGAGCTGCTAACTATTTATTTATAGGGAATATTTTCTTTTTAATTGCAGACTGCCCGTGAGGAGCCCATACACATTCTTAACGTCGCCATTAAAACAGACAGTGACGTTGATGATGATGGGCTGGCAGCCATGTTCAGAGAGTTCACACAAAGCAAGGTAAGTCACCTTGATTCTCTCTCTCAGGAGAGGTGTAATTGTGCAGGACACTCCTGTTGCTTTGGAAAAAGTCAGAATGTTCCTCAAGGGTTTGTTTGGATTTGTTTCCAAAACGAAGAAATGCAACAGCTACATCCTTAATTTACTCCATCCTTAATTTACTACGTCCTGGATGTAGCTACACCTTTCTGAAGCCTCCAGGTCATTGTTGCTCTTTGCAGTGCCTTCTAATCCATCAAGTTAGGACTTCTTCCTTTAATTTTTGATAGGGTAAAAGGCCTTTAAGGTTTTAACGCACCAGGTCAATCTTCAGTATTTATCTCCAGATGCTCTGGCAAAATGTGCTGTATCCCTCTCCCTGGTGGTAGAGTTGTTAGGTGAGTAACAGCGGCAGGGAAGGTGACTTTAAAACAGCCTATATTTTCTGTATCACGGTAGTCCTAGCGCAGTTCACATTTGTTCTCCTTGTTGTTGGCACGTGGGAGCACCCACCTAGTATGATATTTCTGGCACAAGGTGGAACTGATTTGCAATGTTCTGTTGCTCCTTCCTAAGTATGGGATACACTTTGGAGTACCAGGTGTTAGTCCCGTGGCCAGTTGGGAGGCAATGTGGGTTGGGAACAGCCTCCTCGTGTCCACCCTGCGCTCCGCTGTCTGCTGGCACGTGCTTTTCTGGTTGGTGTGAAGAGCTCCTCAATGGGCTTGTGGGTGTGAATCGCCCTGGGACCCTGCTGCGTCCCTGGTACCTACAGCGACGATGGGAGAACTTCCCTTCCCAGTTTGGGAGCTGGTAATCCATTCCGGTTCCAAAGTGGGGCTGCTGTCCACGCGACTTCAACAGCTCCCTGTCTCTTTAAGCAAAGAAAATAATCAAATATAAAAATTAAAACATTCTTCTTTTCATCTGCTTGATCATGCTCCAGGCGTTTTATGGGAGGGGATAAAAGAGAAGGAATGAAAAAAAATAAATTCCAAAACACATTAAACTATCAAATAGGTTGATCCAAACTGTCCAAATAATCTTCTAGTCCCAGCATGTTGTGTGTGGTTTTTTTAATAGAAATTAGGATCATATACTTGTAAATGACTTGTGGAGGAGATTGAGGCAGTCAGTGTAAATGGAGTTTCTCCAGGTGCTGATGGCTAATCGCTCTGTAATAGCTGTGGACTTGCTGTGAGACCCACGTTATTACGATGTAATCAGAATCCTGTTGCTATGCTGTTATTGTCTGCCACTTGTGGAATTTTAAAAGCAATAACAATTTTTGCTTTTTAAATCATGGCATTATTAAAGTTATTTTCTTCCTCTTGCCATGAATATAGTCACTGATGCTCATTTTCAAAGGGCTTAACCTTAGTAAAACATTTCAGTCTGTGCCGAAAGGGGTGGTTTTGTTCCTGGTCTAGCTGAGTTCTTGCTTCTTTTTTGTTCTCCTTTTTATTTTTTATTTTGCTTTTAAATTGGAAAAAGGAGGAGAAATGAAAAAGTTCTAGAAAGAGGAGCAGAATCCTGAGGTCTTAGCGCTTCAAAAGATCAGCGCCGTGGCAGATAGCGATGGCAGCACTCGTTTGAAACGTGGCTTGGTGGAATTTGGTAAAGGAGCAACCAGAGCAGATATTCTCTCTGATCCGTTTGAAAAAAATGAAGTCACACCTATCGTTGACTACCTTTGCAACACTGACACATCTGTCCTTCGGTCTGGGTTGTCTGGGTGCTTATTGTGCCAAAAATCAAGTACGTGCTGCGTGCTTCCTTGGGTTAGTTCCTTTAAAACTCACTTGCCGTCATTTTCCATGGCTTTACCATGGAAGAGGCTGTGGTCCCTTCACAAAAAAGACCAACGTACCGTGGCAAACAAACAAGAATATTTCTGCCCAATTTGGACACGTCTCTTCTGCTTTACTTCTTAGCAGGGCTCGGCTGGAACATTGTGTTGTTGTGCTTTGCTTGCTGGCCTCCTCAGATTTGAGGTATTTGCTGTTGTGTGCTGCTAGGCGATCACCAGGTGAGAAGTCTTAGCTATGAGCTAAGTGGGCCAGGAACGTCCAGCATAGGCACAGGAGGATCTGTAGAGCTTTTTCAGTCCATAGAAGACTTTGGCACGGTTTTGATGCGTCTCCTGTTAATCCGATCACCTGATTCCATCCTTTCCTTTTCACAGAAATCAGTCCTGATTGAACATGGCATTCGGAGGCTGACTTTCCTTGTAGCACAAAAGGTATTTTGATATCTCTCATGGTGCTCAGAACTCTTTGGTTTCTAGCTCATAATAGCATTGACATTTGATGTGTTTTCTTCCCAAATTAAATGCCGTATGAACTGTATTTAGTCCTCTTTCCACTGTTGATCTCTAAAATTTGAGACAGTTTTGATGAATTCGCTTAAAATTAATTTACAATTGTAAACAATCTTGGCACCTCTTGTATTCTTGAATTAATTAATTTTTGATTTTCATCCTAATTGCTAGCTTTCTTCTGCTTTTTTTTTTTTCCTGTCTTCCTGTGTTTGCATGTTTCGTTTCTAAGGACTTCAGGAAACAGGTCAACTATGAGGTGGATCAGAGATTTCATGTAAGTAAAAACGGGCTAGAACACAGTGGTATTCTTGACCTGAGGCCAGGAGACACGTAAGTGACTCGGCTTCTCATCTGGGTCTTGGTCAGGAATTTAATGCCAAGATTGGTGTCAGTTGAGTGAAGCATTTAAACAAAGTTCAAATACAGGAGTGGGCCTTTTGCATTCGGTGGGGCCACTCGTGTGCTAAAGTCACTCTTCTGACCTGGCTGAACTCACGACTGCCACCTTGATAACGGTCTTGTTTGTTTCTGGGTTGTTTTGTGTTCTCAAATTGTAGTTATACAATTAAATGTTTGTATTTCTCACGTGGTGTGGTGATTTCTTTAGGCTTCTTACCGATCATAAAACAACTTAGAGGAGTAATTGAAGTGACTTGCTAAATTTCGCGTAACGGCTTAGTGATGTGGAAGATGTTTGATGCTCTTACTGCTGAGAATTACTTCTTTCCCCAGGGCTCGGGCAGCAGCGAGGGCTCCTTTAGCCCTGTTTTCAAGGTGGCAATGTAAGGTGTACATCGGGTTTTTATCCCTTGTCTATGTGCTTTACAACTCGGGAAGTTATTAGGAGTCTTGGAAGAGCAAGAAATTCATCCTGTGCTCACCACAGCTGGTTTAGAAGCTTTACAAAAGGAAAACTAGTTTACAAATAGGCAAAGAGAGCATTTGGACAAATGTGGGTGTCACCACATGGGAGCTGCTGCCCACGGTACCGGTACAGCTACAGTCAACGGCTTTTGTAGGGAACTGGGCTCTTTGGAGAGGTGCTGGGACCTTAAGCAAGAGAGTCCGTGCTTTAGATTTTAAAAAAGGAAGTTTTAGAGAACTGGATTGATATTTGGGGAATGAATCATGGAATCATTATGGTTGGAAAGGACCTCCAGGATCATCAAATCCAACCTTCATCCCAACATCTCCCTGACGACTAAACCATGGCCTCAAGTGCTACATCTACTTGTTTTTTAAACCCCTCCAGAGATGGTGACTCCACCACCTCCCTGGGCAGCCTGTTCCAGCACGTAACCAAAAAGAAGGAAAGATGAGAGTCTCTGAATAAGCGCAGTAGCTTGTGTCAGCGGTCAGAAAGGAGGCAAAGAATAAAAGGAGTCGTGGCAAAAAGCTTTCCCGGAGCTGCTGTTGACAGCGACGGCTGCTTAGGCTGCTCCTGGCTCCTAAGCCGGAGGAGGCAGCGTGGTCGTCATCTGCTGGCAAAGTTTGTAGCGTACCTCTGGGATCTTTTGGGAGTGTCAGTCTCTATTACAATCTCCTATTCTCTGTTTATTACTGGACCAACTATTAACTTAGCCAAGGCCTGGGCTTGGGTTTGTTTTTGTTTTAATTACAGTCTATATAATTAGTTCGCAGCATGTTGAGGTAATAGAGAGTTGCTCCAGCAAGCTTCCAATTTCCTCATCTCATTAGGTTTTTAACATGATTATTAGTATAATAATCAACTATGATGATTTCTGTTGTAGCTTTCCACATTCTGCGGTTTGCAGGGTGTCTTGATTGGCTAATTTAGGCAAATTATTTTGATTGTCTTGATGATGGTTGGTTGATTAGAACACAGCAGGGGTATAATTCCTCTGCCTAGGAAATGGAGCACTCTTTTGGATTTTTGGTACCAGAGCACTGAGAATTTTTGTGTGTGTGCACATCTAATTATTGTATTTGCCCACAACACTACTCAGATGCCTTGAAAGCAATTACATTCGTGATAGAATGGGCATGGATGATGTTAGGAGAAATTGGCAGCGTGCAGAGGAGGACAGGTAGGAGGGATTTGGAGGAGAAGTGAGGAAACGTGGAAGTGGTTCCTTTCTTGGAGGATAGTTGGTGCTCATCAGCTCACCCAGTATGCCCGTTGCCAGAATCTGCAGGCAGGATTTCTTGTACCACTGGCTAGTCTGGGAGAGACACTCCAGGCAAACACAAGTTGTTTTTCTGAACTGAGAGTCATTAGGTGAAGTTCTGGGGACTGTTTGCTATGGGAGGTGAGGAAGATGAGTAGCTAGAAGGTTACTTCTGACCTTAAAAGCTGTCTTGCTTAGTGGAGCCTTGTACTCTGTCACCACACGCTGGTTGATGCACTGACTTGAGCTGGGGTTGCAAGTCTTGCACTGGAAGTGAGGTGTGATTCCAAAATTCAGGGACTCCAGGTCAGATACTTTCTTCTTTCCTTAGTGAGACAGTTCTGGCAAGTTGTGTGTGCTCTCTCAGGTCACCCTTAGCATAAATGGCTGGTATTATGTTGGTACAAAGCATTCACAGAAGTTCCTTCACCCAGTAGAGCAGTAAATCCGCAGAGCTGGGTGGCTTTGCTGGGCTGGAACCAGAGGGTTAGGTAGAAGGACGCTGTCTAGTCTTTCTCTATTCTTCTAGGACATGTGCAATATGCCACAAAAGCATAAAGCCCTTACTATTTGCTAGCATTTTGTTTGTGAAATAGAATAACGGAGAAACCTAATCATATTTGGAAGATTGTAAAGTGTTGTTTAATACACGAGGATAAAGTTATTGGATTACAATTCATAATTTTCTTTGGGAAAAAAGTATTTCTAGCAGTAATAGTATGAAGAGAGCTATGGAATAGAACTCATTGTTTTGTGCACATCTGCTTACATAATGGAGTGTTAATAATAATGGCTCCCAAACAATTCCACTTCGTCATGGAACTAGAAAAGTTTCCCCCTGCTGTCCGAGCAGTTCCATGTTATTGTGTCTTAATAATTGACAATAATAATCAAGCTCCAATCAAGCAGTGTCTGCTGAAGACACGTGTAAACTACCTCTGCTGCCTTCTTGAGAGTAACTTGACTTTCCACCACGCTTTGGGATGTTGAAAAAGTAGCTTGTCAGAGTGTGTGTCCTCTCCTGTGCCGTGGTCTGGCCTGTGGGCACTCTCTGGGTGAGACCAATGGCTTCCTTTGGAGGGCTGACCTTGTTTTTCTTTTCAAACAGAGGGAATTTCCAAAGTTCTTCACGTTCCGTGCCCGCGATAAGGTAAGTTTGTATATTCTTAATAATTTTACTGAGTATTGGCTTTGTCCTTTTTTCACATGCTGTTCCTTGCCAGTCTAAGAGGGTGGGAGCTGCTTCAGCCCAGCTTCACTGCCTCGTGCAGTATTTTCTCCTCCCTCGCTCGGCCAGTTGTCTGCACAGTCGATGTTGGTAACGATGATCTGTCTCTGTGGTTTGGGGATAAAAATTCGTACACTTGGCAGCCTGACCTGAAGTTTTCGATTCATGCAGGTTTTAGTTGCAGTGTAACAAGGGAGTGTTGGAAGCACGGGTTCAATATCAAACTTTATGGCTTCTGTGGGAAAAGAGGAGTCTGGGGGGGTTGAGCTTGAGAACTTGCTGTCTTGCAGTTTGTCTTCTATTTCAGCAATTTCAGTGCAGGTCTTGGTGCTGCTGAGATAGAAAATTCTGGATTGGATTCGTTTGAATTTCTAGTATTTTAATTAAATATGAAATTTCATAAGGGGCGTCATCTGGTTCTTTCCACCCTCAGTGTTTCAGCTTCTTAACCCAGCCCCCTCTTTTACACCCTTCTCTACCTGTACGCTGCCGGGTGCCTCCAGTTTGAGGAGGACAGGATTTACCGTCACCTGGAGCCAGCTCTGGCTTTCCAGCTGGAGTTGAACAGAATGAGAAACTTTGATCTCACTGCCATTCCCTGTGCCAATCACAAAATGCATCTCTACCTGGGAGCAGCTAAAGTTGAAGTGGGAACAGAAGTGACCGACTACAGGTTCTTCGTGAGGGCTATTATACGGCACTCGGATCTGGTTACCAAGGTGAGTTTTGTCACCCATGCAAGGGCTCTCCCAAGACCATGTATGAAATGGTGAAAGCCCTTCTAGGAACCTGCACGTGAACATGTCACCCGTCTAGAGTGCCATGGGCGTGCCCTCTCTTTGCTCGTGCTGGCTCTGCAGAAGCACGTTTTCAAAGACATTTCTGTGCCTCAGGGAGGTTTTTCTGTGGCCCACGTGGCTCGTTGGGAATCCTTGCTTTTTGAAGCAGCAGTTGTTTCTCTGTGTTTCTCCTGCACTACTGCAGTAATTGTAGAATGGGTTGGGTTGGAGGGTTTTAAGCTAGAAAAGGGTAGACTTAGGTTGGACATTAGGAAGAACTTCTTTAATATGAGGGTGGCTGAGCACTGGAATGAGTTGCCCAGAGAGGTGGTGGAGGCCCCATCACTGGAGACGTTCAAGGTCAGCCTTGATGGGGCTCAGAGCAACCTGACCTAGAGATGTCCCTGCTGACTGCAGGGGGGTTGGACTAGATGGCCTTTAGAGGTCCCTTCCAAACCAATACATTTCATGCTTCTATGACCTTTAAGATCATCTAGTCCAGCCTCCAAGAAGAGCAAGATTACTTGGATTTTCCTATCACAATTCTTAAAACAAAGATGAGGAAGGTGGGCAGGTGAAGAGGAACGCAGGATGAACAGGGACACCAGCCAAAAACCAGTGACTGCAGCTCAAAGACATAAATAGCATAAAGTAAGGAATATGTGTCACAACCACTGTCCGTGTGGCCTGGTTGGTTTGCCCTGCCTAATTTGGGATTTACGTTGGCCTGAGCGAGGGCTCGGGTCAGCTGGGTGTGTGAATCCAGTGGGAGACCTGGCTCTGGGGCTGTGCTGGATCTGTTCCAGGGCTGCACATCCTGCTGAAACTAATGCAACCTGTTTTCTCAGTCGAGTCCTAGTGCTGTTTTTCAAACACTGTACTCTTGGGCTGTGATTTTTGAGTAGAAAGGAAATTATTTGTTGACGATGTCTGGCAGGAAGCCTCCTTTGAGTATCTGCAAAATGAGGGAGAGCGATTGCTTTTGGAAGCCATGGATGAGTTGGAGGTGGCATTTAATAACACCAACGTGCGCACGGACTGCAATCACATCTTCTTAAATTTCGTGCCTACTGTCATCATGGACCCATCTAAGGTATGATCTCCTCCCTAGCTCTGAGCTGTTTGCTTTTCTTGGGCTTGACTCACCGGAATTAAATGGGCTTTTGTTGCCTTTTCAGGCTATGTCAGTGCAGTTATTGACTGGGTGCATTTGAATAATGTCTGGTGAATGCTGTGCAGTTTCTGCTAGCCATTTTAGAACAGAAAGCACGAGAAATTGGGGACCAGTATTCAAAGGGGCAACTTGAGGGTCAGTTTGGTTGCTCTACAAATACTGGAGTTGTGCTTTTGACCAAAGAACCTGGAGTCACAGGACTAATGGATGTTGCTAACTAAAGATGGCTTGTTGAGCTGCTAAACCAAGGTCTCCTCACAAGCAGAGAGAAGACTTTTTATTTTAGCTACTTACAGCTAGTGATTACTTTGTTTCATGTTAGGAACCTGTTTGGCAGTGAGGAAGGAAGAAAGCTTTGGTTGTTCCTCCAATCTATGAATAAATATTAAATGTAAGAGCTATCAGAGCTCCTGTTTTTAGTGGAGTAACACTATCCTTCGGGCACATTTCCTCTGTGTAAACTAAGGAACAGTTTATTAAAAATATGTTTTGTATTTGAAACCAAATTGTGTGTTTGAGCTAAACCATTTTAATAAGCAAATACCTTTACATGCTCTCCTGTTTGTTACAAAAGTCCAGATTCTATCCAAATAAAATGTGAGGTAAATCGCGAACTTGAAAAGAATCTGTAAATTCAGCTACAAAAAAGTCCCTCATTTTCATTCTCCGAGGCAGAACCACAGAGATCAACATTATAAATAAATGAACATTAAGCTTTGTAGATGCATAAATGAAAGTGTTTAGGCATGAAGCATGTTTCTGATTAGCAGAACCACCACAAAGGAAAGTCCCAAACAAACTGTAAAGGCTGCGTTCAGTTGGAAATCAACATTCTGTTCATGGTTAGCGAAAGATGAGAGCTGACCTTTCCTTATGAGAATAACTGAGAGTTTAAACAGATGAATTGGTTATCAAGATAAGTATCTCTTGCTTGCTGACTTCCAAATTGTGATTAAAAATCGGTGGCTTAAGTCACTTTTGAATAAATCCTCTCTCGATGCATCTAAAATCTTTAGTTCCCAGGAAGTTCAGGAGGAGCTGGGATATTCAGCCGCTGGAAGTCAGGCTGCCCTGTGTGCTGCGGCTTTTCCCTGAGCTGCTGTGGAGCAGAGACTTTTTGGGTTTTTGAGAGAATGTTAAAAACAGCCTATAAATTGCCTTCTTTCAATATGCACCATTTGCCAACGGTAGTACGTTATAAAGTTTAATAGAACACCAGAAGGCCAAGCTCCAAGTAGTAATTGCTTTGCTGATTTAAAGCACCGTACCGCATGCGCGGTGAAACATGATTATTGCGCGTAGAAGTGCTACATAACTGCTTGTCAAGGATTTTGCTTGCCCGCCTTAGGTCGCTCTTAGCCGTGAGCTATGCCTGCGGGACGGGAGGCAGCCGAAGGGAAGCAGTGGGCTCCTTGTGCCTTGCTGGGGCACCATGTGCCATGAGGAAAATGGGGTGGGAATCCAGCACTGTCCCTCTACCTTGGTAGCACCCAAGTTGAGTTCAGCTCCTACCCAAGACTCGTTAGGATGAGAACGGTCGTAGGTCCCCAGACAGCACTGGGCACGTGCTGCTCTTTGGTGCTTCCATTTCTTCTCTTCCCATCCTCCCGAGACGCTGGGGTGATGTATGTTCCCCCTGAGCGTTGGGGTGCCCCTTGGAGCAGGACCTCACAGCAGAGGGATGGAGGGTGACAAAGCGCTGGATGTGCCCAGAAGGCTGAGGGAAATTCTTCTTCTGTGTTTCAAGATCGAAGAATCCGTGCGGAGCATGGTGATGCGCTACGGGAGTCGCCTGTGGAAACTCCGCGTCCTCCAAGCCGAGCTGAAGATCAACATTCGTTTGACACCGACCGGGAAGGCAATTCCCATTCGTCTCTTCCTGACCAATGAGTCCGGCTACTACTTGGACATCAGCCTGTACAAAGAAGTGACGGACTCCAGGACAGCACAGGTACGGTTCCGCGTGGCGCCAGGCTCTGACGAGCAAGTTGAGGGGCTCCCATCGTACCTGATGAAGCCCTTCTGTGGTCCGCGGGGTTCTCGGGTAGTATCAAATTGCCGTTCAGCTTTGCCAAAGGAAGAAGAACGTGAAGGTAATCTTGCGATAGGCGCGTCGGTGTGCAAAATGGAGTTAGTTATTGTTATATAGCTTCTAATTGGCTTGTGCGTTCCTTCAGTCACTTGTACATCTGTGTTCCTCTGTGGTAGAGCGCTCAAAACAGTGACGGAAAAGTAATCACTGCTGGTGCTCATCCTCTGGGTCGTCATAAAAAAATATATTAATTATACGTTTCCCTGAGTAGATGGAGAAAATCTGTGAACTTATCTTTTAAATTCTAAAGATATAGGGAATGACCTGGGTAGGATGACATAAAATTATTGAAGGTGCTTTTATATCATTTTTATGAAGCGTAATGGGCTCTTTTGTAATGGTTGGGGCTATTCTGGTACTTGAGCTTTTCATGGCTTTAGGAATAGTGTGGCTAACTGAAATAGCTACATATGCTAAAATACATGGAGCATAGGATGCATGGAAAATATTTAAATACAGAAATGTTCGCATCTCCCTCTGTAATAATCTCTCTGCCACGCAGTAGTAGCAGCAGAATAAATCACTTGGGCACCGTTAATGTTGAACACAAAGTGCTGAGTCACCTTTTCTCTCCCCCCTCTTCTCCATTTACATTTTTCCAGGCAGCTGCCTGGCCGTACAGCCGCCCGGTTCTGGAGATCCCAGGGCAGATACTGTCTGCAGGTTTTACTTCATTTCTGCCTTTGAGTGGAGATGAGGAAGGAAAAGAACATTTTAATAGTCTCCAGCAGCTGAGCTTAACACTTGAGTTTTGTTAGTGGTTTGTGAAGGTCACCTTTCCTCTTAAACTCGGTCTCTGATGAGCTTTATTTTTTTAAAGCCAGGGGAATGCGCGTGTGTGCGTACGGCTTTCAGCAACTTTGCCAATATTTGTGGGGGGGTTTGAATCTGTTTGGTTTTTTTCTAGGATATTAAAACAGGTTCTAGTAAAAAATTATACTGACAGGAATTATTTCAATTAACTCTTTGAGTAGTTGGGAGGTTTGTCTTACAAAGCTAGAAGGTGTTAGTTTGAAAAAAAAACGTTGGTAAACTTCTTAATGACGATAATAACCTCATGATAGAGGTTTATAGGATGGGATCAGGTCTGTGCGTTCTTTCCTGTGTTTTCAGAGGGTTGTTTTGAACTTGGAGAATTATTTTAAAAAAATTCAGACATTACTGGGTGCTGGGCACTTTCATGTCTTCTGAAGAGTGGAAAAATAGACTCACAGTGAGAGTAGGACCTGGAGCTCTTCTTCCGCAGTTTCTGTGGTACTGAGTGCTGGTGCTCAGCACAGACTTCAGTTCCAGAGATTGAAGGAGAATTGGGCCCCAAGTGCAAGTAACAGATCCTAACCCAGCCACTGTCACAAGTAGTATTACCCCGAATAACGTTGAACAAGCTACTTCACAAAGTAACGTTTGCGAAGACTGAAGAGTGTTTTTAATCGAAAAACTAAACTAGGCTGTATGGAATTTTATCTTTAGTGGAATGCTTCAATTAATTTGTCATCAATTTGAAAAAGATCTGCTGTTTGTGACATCAAATCTGCCCACGATTCTGTTACAAACGGCCTCGCGGGGTAGCGTTGGCCCAGTGAAGCCGCGCTCCTCCTGTTCCGTGGTGGAAATAGATTTCCTTCCGCGCCCTGGCTGAGCGGAATATATGGTGCCATGAAGCATGGCAGCTGATAATTCATGTTGCTACTCTGGGAAAATCTTTTAAACTTATAATATCAAGACTTCAAGCCGAATGACATATGCAAGTCTTGACCTAGCTCCCACGATCCGTCGGTGGAGATGCGGATACCGCGCCGCTCAACTCCATAAATAACGGAGTTCTCCTCTCTGCTCCCAGCTATCACAATCCATCGGCATAGGTACGGCGTCTGGGGAAATACCGGGGAATGTGAAGCCATCTAAGTCACAGGTTTTTGTCTGTGGGGATGTGGCTCTGCTCGCTTCGCGTTCTGCTGGGATGCGGTAATAAGTCAGTGATGCTCAGATCCCTGCAGTAATGGTCCGGCGCTGTCTCCAAAGGGTAGTAGTGCCTGATGAAGCACGGGGGGTTACAGGATACACAACTATAACGTTTGTAGAGAACAGAAGCAAGCCTGGAACACCCTGATGAGTTTTGGTAAAACCTGTATGAGATGAGTCTATGGAACCAGTGGATTAAGCAGTAATTGGTTGTGTTTTGTCCTGCAGATTATGTTCCAGGCATATGGGGACAAGCAGGGACCACTTCATGGGATGCTGATCAATACCCCGTACGTGACCAAAGACCTGCTGCAGTCCAAGAGGTTCCAGGCACAGTCTTTAGGAACATCGTATGTCTATGACATTCCGGAGATGTTTCGGCAGGTAAGTGGGTGGGTTGTTCTAAACTTTTGTACCTGCGGAGCACTCCTGTGGGTTGCCATCCTTGCTTGTCAGGGAAACAAGTAGACTGGAGTGGCCAAAAAAGGTCCCCCAGGGTCTATGCAGGTATGGATTGAAAGAAATTACAACTCTTGATACACTGCTGGTGTAGTTCCAAGAAGAAGTCAGATGGTAGAAGCTGAGATGATGAACCGTCTTCCATTTCTTGTTTATGTCTCTTTGTTTTCCCTTTCCTAGAGGGTTAGACAGTGCAGGGGGGATGATTCCTAGGACTTGACTCATACATCGAGTGGGTTAACGAATTGCAGGATTTACTGTGCATCTGATTTGCTGAGTTCCATCCTGAATCACATAATTTGATTTACAGTACTTTGGGTGAGAGACTGTGTTTCATAGTTGAAATTCCGGAGTAAGTGATACACGCTGAGTATCGTCAGTCAGACTGGTGGGAGGGATCTTCCAGAGTCTTGCCTAATAAATCCCAATGGATTGAGTAAAAATATCTGCCGGTGATGCTCTTAACAAGAATTTATCTTTTCATTGTCTAGTCTTTGATTAAACTCTGGGATTCTATGAATGAACACGCATTCCTGCCAACGCCGCCGCTGCCTTCCGACATCCTGACGTACACAGAATTGGTGCTGGACGATCAGGGCCAGCTCGTGCACATGAACAGGCTGCCGGGAGGAAATGAGGCAAGTTGTGCTTTCTTTAGTGCCACTTCTCTTCCCGTGTCCTGCAGTACGTGGTGTTTTGGGCTTCGTTTGACAATTGTAATGAGAATTTACCAACCGGGCACAAAATCCATTCATTTGGTCTTTCGCAGATGAAATCTCTCTCTTGAAAATGAGATTTTTTTGTTTCATTAAAAATTAATACCTTCCCCACAATGGGTATTTTAACCTCCGTAGTAAATGATGATGCCATTTCAAACCTGTGCCTATGCGGTTTTTCCTTCATAATTAAAAAGTGCTCGCTCAGCTTCTCCAGGTAACAGGGGTTTGTAGTTGAGCAAAACATGTTTTGCAAGACTAAATAGAAATGTTTTCATTTGCTTAAGAAAAAAAAAAAAGGGAAAAACCAATTTTATGCTTCCCGTTTCCATACACGCGGATTTTGTGTTGCACGCTGGCGAGAGGCGCAACATCCCCCTCTAGGGAAGGACTTTCCTGAGTCTAACAACTGCCAGTGCTCTCGGGGTAGTAGAGTTACTCCAGCTTGGGCAGGAGGAGACTGCGCTGCTGCGATGGACTTTTCCTGGTGTGTCATTAAGGACTGCAGCGTTGAAGTGACTGGAGATTAAAGCTGACTAGGAGAAAGTGTGGGTTTGTTGGTTTTTTTTTTTTTGCCTAGCCTAGGCGGGATTCAGGGAGTGAACGTCCCTGCAGTGATTTAAATTGGAACAATTCAAATGGTGGTATCATTTATTTTATTTTTTTTCTTGGCATCGTTGAGCTAGCACTGTCCTTTTACTAGATATATAACTTCAGATTCGCAGAAGCTCTGTTCAAAAACGTCAAGCGTAGTGATGAGAGGAAAGGGGTTTTCATCACTATTTACTGTGTGTGTCTTGTCAAGGGAAGGTTTCCAATGTGATGTTTTCAAATGGAACCTAATCAGCAAACGGGGGCTATGGGAGCCCTACGTCCTTGTCTTTTGCTGGCCTACAGGAGAAACGTTTTAACTAGTATAATTAAACCTGGAATGAGCTATTCCCTGCGTTCTTAGTGAAAGCTGAGGCTGCGGTTCTGTGGAGGCTTATGCCATCATCTTTCTCTCTTTCTCTGCTCTCGTTCAGCATTTGAGTGGATGGT
Source organism: Coracias cyanogaster (assembly GCA_033124195.1). Taxonomy (NCBI): domain Eukaryota; kingdom Metazoa; phylum Chordata; class Aves; order Coraciiformes; family Coraciidae; genus Coracias; species Coracias cyanogaster. The sequence continues at coordinate 18,300 of JAVSBS010011997.1, read as the reverse complement.
GGCTGGGGAAACGGCAAAGTCCCTCAGGGACGTAGCTCTGTTCTTGCTGAAATTACAAGCACAGAGCTGCCTGGGCATGAACATGTAGTGTTTACTCTGCCAGTATGAATACAAATAGTCTTATTATAAGAGATTCTGTACCCAAAGACCACAAAAAAAAAATTTAGGAGGTTTTTTTTAACCCTTGGTAGATTTAGTTATGCTCAACCTCTGGAGATATTACATGGCTCTTGTGATGTGTGCTGGAAAATGAGATAAAAAGGGGAAAACATGACGTTCTCCCCACTTCTGCAGCCTGGCTGCTAAAGATTGCTTCTTGAGGAGGTCCATCGCAGACTCTAACCTGCCTTTTAGTGACTTCCCTGAGGTGAGGGTGCTGGCCACAGCGGTGAAATCCCAGCCCAGGGCTTGGTGTCCTGGGGCAGCCCAGCAAGAGGTCCCCATGAGAACGTGCCTCCCAGAGAGCCTGCAGCTCCCAGCTCCTGGTGCTGACCTGTCAGCCCGGCCTGTCAGCAGCTGGACCAGTCGCAGCTGGAACAAGGTTTGAGGCTTTGGTATCGAGTTGTGTCACCAATAGCCCACATGCACAATAGTGCTCATTGACCAGGGGGAGCGGACGGTCTGGGGAGAGGTTCCAGCAGCGCTCTGAAGGACGGGTGACATTCAGGAGGCGACGAGCTGCCCAACAGGCTCATCCCTCCCTGCTGCACCGTCTTTATCTGGATGAGCTGACTTGAGCCTTCACGGTTTAATTCCGTTCAGCCGAGGAAACAAATTACCACAAACGCGCACGCTCAAGTTTCTCTTTCCAGAGAAGGTTGCTGCAGGGCTGGAGAAGGAAGAGACAGAAAGCTGGATGGATTCAGAGCATCAGCCTTTTCTTTGTTAAGGCTGTGAGTGGATTCATCCTGCTTTTTTTTTTTTTTTTGGTTTTTTTTTTTGTTTAGAAACAGTCTGCATAGCATCTGGGCAGAGAAATACAGCATCTTATCTGCCAGGAAGCAAAGATCCTCGGGGTAATCCATCTCTGTGGCAGTAGCTGGGAGTGTTGCATGGGAAGAGGAGACATGCCACAAGGAGCAGGAGAGAAAATATTAATTGATTCTGGTGCTTCTTCCGTATGATGCAATGATGAACCGGTCTCAAAATACAGCACATTTCCTTGGCTCTCTAAACTTGTCTGAATTTAGGAAGAGTTTTGTCCTCTGGTAGATGTATTTGACTGCAGAATGCCAGAAGCCCCTACACACTGAAACCCACGTTATGGGGAGATGGTCCCTAAAGAAACGAGTGTGATGGGGAGCTTCCAAGCTTTGCAGCAGATCGCTTGGTGGCCTTAGAGCTTTCACTGCTTCAGCTTCTTCAGTGAGATGGGAAAGCCTTGGGGTGTTAGGATAATTGAGACAAATGCTTTTTAAGAGTCTTTGTAAATGCTAAATAAGTGCTGGATACTATGATATACAGCATTCCCCCCGTTTTGGTTAGTAACCCCTGATGGTCAGTGCTGATGGAGTCTGCCCCAGGCCCCAAAATGCTGACAGGCAGGGGTGAATGTGATTTTTAAATTTATTATTTTTTTTCCCCTTTCTTCCCAGTGGAAGTTGCTGATTTTTCTGAATCCAGTGTCTTTTGAGCAATTGTACATCATGTGTTTTTTACTGAAGAGGAAATTTCTATGGAAAATTTTTGACTGTGGTACATAGAGCTGCTGTTTAGCGTGTTTAGGTTCCTGTCCCTGTTCTGCTGGGTTCAGACAGACTCCAGCAGAGCTGTTCATTCCCCTCGCCATCGCGGTCTGGGCTGTTTGGAGGTAGGGCTCGTCTTTACTTGTAGAGCCTTGCTACACAGTATGAACAATTGCATTTTCCCTATGTGAAAAGGAGTCAAGACACTTCTTCCTCTTAAAGCATCAGCCGAGCTGCTTGCCCTAATTGTTTTAGTTAGCAGGTGAAATTGAGAAACCAGCTTAAAATCCAGGAGATTTGTGGTCAGCACGTTCAGCTGGATGCCAACAAGCGAAGCTGCAGTCCCTGCTCTGGCACGAGGCAGAGCAGGAGCTCAGAGCTGCATTTCTCCCGTCCTCTCAGAGTTTGCGAGCAGTGATCTGGGCTAACCTGGCGACGTGTTCAGGACAAGCTGTGAAATGGGCATTCTCAAGAACTTTCACAACACAAGAGGTTTTTCTCCGCGTAGCTTGCGACCACTCCACGTAGCCCACCACCTCATTTGGCAGTAATTATCTCTTTGCTAGGAGTCGCAACAAAGAAGCCAAAGACTTAATGGACCATGAAAATACAACTTGCTGTTTATTCCTAGACAGTGCTCGCTCCCGAGCAGAGGATCCTGGCTGGTCGTGGCCACGCGAGGGAGCTTGCTGTGCTGCTGGCCCTGCCGCCTGCTCTTGTGGCACAGGAGACATCACTAACGAGGACCTTTATCCCACCTCTTGTCCACCCAGTGCAGCCAGAGTTCTTCCTGAGGCGCATCTGCTCTTTCCTTGGACTGCAGACAAGCCTGGGTGTTGCCTGGAGCTTTCTGCTAGATGGTTTCAGGTCGGGATCCTTCCTGTTAAGCTTGTGAACTGTGTCCTGGTCTCTAGTTACTCTTGGTTTGGTTTTATTTCTGTGTGTGTGTCCTCTATGACTGGTCTGGTTGCTCTGACAGCTCTGCTCACGTGTCAGCCTGCTCTGATAAGCTCTGTCTGCTCCCAGAGGGTTTCAGTGAGCCAGCACCCTTGACAAGACCGAGTGTGCCACACTGCAAAGTTGAGAACAGTCTGTACATAATTCTCAGAGCCAGCAGGTACAGAAGGGAGCTGAAGAAGACGGTATTTTATCAGCGGACTCAAACAGCAGTCCATAGCTCCCTTCTAATGTTCCTGAGTAAAGACTGAATAGGCTTTGGGACAAATGGGGCATAATTTATTATACAACTGTGAGCGTATCAAGAGCTAAGCACCAGGGGTGGATGTTCAACCTCGCTCCAATCTGACTCCTGAGATAGACATGGGCCATTGAAATGGACCAAGTTTATATAGGTGGGAGGAAAAAAAACCCACTTGTAGTTGTTTGTAATCTTAAGCCTTTTACTCTAAAACGTCTTTAAGAAGAAAATTTTAAGTTCATACCGCAGCCTGGATGCTTATCTGGGTTGTAACATAAGACTTTTAACATTTGCAGAGCTTGGACCTAGATGATCTTTAAGGTCTCTCCAACCCAAACTATTCTGTGATTCTATGACTTCTGCTAATTTGCTTCTTTTTAAGTAAGCAGAAGCATTTTTTTAGTGGCACAATCTTTGATATTTCTAAGATCTTCAGTGGACATGTAGGGTAGAGGTGTGTGGTTGGGACTTTTATTGGGAGGGCTGGGTGCAGCATCATTGCGGTTTGACAGTGTGAGAGGAACTGATGCTGTCATCACAGAACGGTTTGGGTTGGAAGGCACCTTAAAGATCATCTAATTCCAACCCCCTGCCGTGGCAGAGACACCTCCCACCAGACCAGGTTGCTCAAGGCCCCGTCCAACCTGGCCTTGAACACCTCCAGGGATGGAGCATCCAC